>JAJIYU010019478.1:0-10782 GCA_030144865.1 Tinospora cordifolia | reverse complement strand
TGATTTTGAACTGTTTCACATGTAAGTTGAGGATTTTGGAACTTAGGCCCACTGGCCACGTTTTATTTTTCATATCATGTTTTGGAAATGAATTTGAAATGATATTCCGCTACAAAGTGTTTTATTTGGCCAAATATGAAATCACTATGGATTTATGAACGAGTTGGATTCCGCTGCATGTATTTTAAATGAATTTCATGTCTACCGGAAGAAACCATTGTTTGATGGCTATTGTACATTATTTTTCACATCATAGCCTATTTAATAGAAAGATATGAAGTTGAGACTGAGAAAGAAAGAAACCGAACCATGTGGCCTCCGGCTCTCGGCGAACGAACGGGTGACCCAACGTCCCCCGCCGAACGAACGAACGGGCGTGCGCGGCCCGAGCGACGGATCGTCGCAGCAGACATAGAGATGAGTAACCGGGAGCCGGGGTGTCACAAAGATAAAAAGGAAAGATGAGCTTAAGAACCTATTAGATCATTCTAAATATTTAAATCATTACAAAACAAATAACACATACATGACAAACACTTTAAAAGATTAAGTGATTCATACAGTTGTTTGTTTACAATTGACATTAAGACCAAAAGGAAATACGCTTTAGTGTTCCATAATTAAGGGATGATGTCAAATTTGGACCTTCGAACCTATCATTGATGAAGTGGGGTTAAATTTAAACTCTCAGTTTATTGATAATCTTTATTAATCTTTCCTTATTATCAAATCATATTAATATTAATAAAAAGGTAAATTCAAGAATAAGCATGTAAGCATGGTATTGAGCATGTTAATAAAGCATGGTATTGGCATGCATTTTTCATGGTATAGGTATAGCATGGTATATTTCTAAACTACACTTGCATATAACATTCAATCAAACATGTGGATTCATGGTATATTTCTAGACTAAGCAAACATTCATGAATATAATACTTGAATCAAAATAATAAGATAAAATCTAGAAATTACTTCCACTTCTATGCTTAATCCTTTGATTCCAAACTCCTTGAAATCTTCGTTGAACCTTCAAATCTGTTTGGTTGCTCAACACACCTTCTAGTGTAGAATTTGTGCAAAACTTTGATTCTCCACCTTCCTACTACTCTAATTGTTGTCTAGAATAGCCAAAGAATGAAAAGGGTGCCAAAAGCAAGGCAATAGAGTAAAAAGAGAATTGTCTTGTTCCTGTTGGGATGAAGAGAATGGTGCTCATGCTTGAGTTTATACAGGGTTCTAATAGACAGGTTTTATGAAGTTCTGAGTTATTTTCTTTGTAGGAACCTTTTTAAAAATCTTCCTCTTTCTATTTTATTTGTTTCCTAAGCACAAGAATTAGTAAGTAAAGGTTTTAGAAGCCACTCATGCATTAGAAGCTTCCTATAGTTGCTTTGGAAACTTTCTAAAGCAACTTTCCTTTTTGCGCAACTTTCCTAAGTATTACCACAGTAGTATAAACATAATGTTTCTATTTTATTTTATTTTATTTTAATTATTCAACAAATTTTGGGGTATTACAATTGTGGCAATCTGGAATAGATCCTCGTATACTTTTTGAGACATGTGACTAAAACACAATAGGACTTAAGTGATTAGATCGTTCCCATTTGTCATATGCTATTTTTTTGTAGGCGTACTTGATTTAGTAGTGATTGGAGGGTCATCAATATGGAACACCAAGTCAACATCCATAAATCCCATGTATAAAAGTATTTTGTCCTTCCAATTAAGAAAATTTTTGCCCTCAAGAATTGGAACACACATAGATTCAATTTTAGTGATAGAAGAAAATACTACACAAAAGAAAAAAAAAAAGATTTAATCAATACTATGAAATCAAAAGTGTGTACCGAATTAACCAATGTTATATTCAATGCATATAAAATCTAACCTTCTTTTGGGTAGAGGTTATAAATCTTATATGAATGCATATTATCCTTATTGATAAGACTAATAATAAATATGAAAATATACAAGAATTATCAAACCTGGGGATATTTGAAAATTTTTAATTTAAATATTTATTTGCGATCTTATCCCAATTAAAATATTAAATGAATAATTTTTCCTATAGGGCCAAACAATCACTTAATATTTTAATTGGATAAAAACCATGAAAGTTACAAAGTAATTAACTCATATAATTAAATCAAAAGATGTTTTGGTTACTCTTTAAAAATAATTATATGAAAAAACTACACATGATATCAATCCAAGTCACATCAATTATATGATAATTGCATCCTTTAGATGAAGATCAATCAATTCAACGTTCAAGATTGTGTGATAAACTATACATGACTAATATAACAATTAAATAAAATTAGTCTTATGAAAATAACATCCAATTAGTAATTAGCAGCTACCAAATTTTTTTAAAAAATAATGATAGAAAACTTTTTAAAAATAATAAAACCAAGTATTGAGGTTTTTTCTTTTTAATCTTTCTTTGTAGCTAAATTTATGCAAGTGTAGAGATATGAATGTTGATCAAAGAAAGATCTTCATTCCAGAAAATGATGGGAGACAACCAAAAAAAAATATCAACATGCTTTTCGCACCAACTATTTACATAGCGGTTGAAGGTCCTCCCTTTTAAGAAGTGGCATTCTTTATTCATGTAATCAACAATGGTCGACAACTAATGACACACTAGAGAAAACTCTAGCAACTTCATACATGTCATAACCTTCTGTTTTTTTTACGTTCACGAAAGTTTTGATGACATAGATGACCCATGAAATAAACCATATAATATAACATGTATATATAAGATAGATCTATCATAAATCATTCATTTTGTAAATAGATCAAAATATCTAGATCAATTTCAAAAACATAAATGCAATACCCCAAACAATGCTAATTCCATTAGCATTGAAAAAAAAGAGACGTCGTAGGACTATGGTCCCCAAATTGTAACCGTAGTCTTGCATCAATTGTGTGGCCATCCGTTAGACCGCAATCTTAGCCTAGAGTATTGAGGTCTTGTGTCTAAGTCCATGAGAAAATGGTCCACATGAGGACCACAGTCCTAGGTCAAGAGGATTGCGGTTTTGCAATAAAAATTTGTGAAAATCTTGGCAAAGGCTGGGATAGCAGTCTTGCGATTAGGAGCAATGTTAAGACCATGGTCCTGGGACTAAAGACCATAGTCCTGGGACTAAAAACCACAGTCCTACAATTGAAAACCAAAAATGGAAGGTCAGATGTGTGTCCAATACTACTAGCTTATATATATATATATATATATTAGTGTGCAAAACCCTACTCACATTATTCCTCCCTATAGTTGCTCATAGAAAACCGTAAGTGTGCAAACGAGTAGCCGTCTTTGTCATCTACTTCTTCCCATCAACACACTAGATTAGTTCGACGTACTTCATCTTCCTGTTACAAAACACTCACGGGAAACAAGCAAAACAGGGGCACTGTAGGTAAGAGACTACAGTTAGATGATTATACCAATCCCTTGTTGTATGTTATCATGCAGAGAATCAACTAAAATAATTTCTACCAAGTCGCTCAACCTTTAGGGTGTGACAAACTCGTAGGGCATTCGTAAAATCTCTTTGAAAACGAATAGAAGAAGAACAATTGGCTGCAAGGTATAATGTTCTTCTACCTTATTTCTATAACATATGGTTTGAACCCTTGCTGTGTAACAGAATATTAGTATCACTCGTGAACATAGCTTGGATACAAACAGACGAAGAACAACAAAGAGAGAGGTATAAAACCCTACCGCCATCGAGATATTTTCCTTTGAATCTTAAGCTGAATATATCACGGTCTCGTTCAGAAGGGAAATGGAAATGCTCACGAGATGCAATTTTCCTGAATACCTCGTGATTGTTATGATGTTGACGCGATAGTACCCCACATGAGAACAACCTTGTGTTACTGTAGTAACGCTGGGAGTACCAGGATAACATGATAAATAATTCATTTATTGGACTTTTTGTGCACAAAATTGTAACCACTACAATGTCATCTCTAAATCACGGTACTAATAGGGTAACAAACACTGTGGAATGATTATTTTGCACTCCTTTGCATACAACACACACATTGACCTTAAAATCATTAGATTTAAAATCCTAAATATTAAAAATATAATGAATATTGAAAATGGCATTAAATCGCTAAAGGTTGAAGAGTACTTGATGAGTGGAGTAACAAATTGAAGATTCACAAGGAAGTGAGCAAAATAATTAGGTGGAAGTAACTACCTAAAACTGTTTAGGATTATTTTGGTTTGAATATGGAACATGACTGTGTGTTTACCATTATTTATTGTTTAGAAGCATGCTAGGAATGAATGAGTCTCATATGAATACCTAGTTGCCTTTTTGTTGATTCATAGCATGCCATACCTCGTACGAATGTTTGTTACAGTTTAGAATCCATGCTATGCATGCAAGGAAATGAATAGTATGTCTAATGTAACTATAAGCATGATGAATTGTTTATTTATATCCATTGCCATGTGCACTGGATATTGAAATTGTGAAAATGCTTGTGGTCATTAATTTAAGACGATTAAGTGAATGAATCACGTATCGATGTGGTGATGAGGGTAATGCAGTCAGGTTCGACATCATCGTAGGTATTCGTAGCCCTAGGCGAGACTTTAATTGAAATCGGATTGTAAGTCTAAGTGAGACTTCATCCCTAGTTTGATGATCAAGTGAGATGTCAACTTTGGGATAGGGTTCTGAGTATGTAATGGGCCTTCAGGCCTTACATTGAACACTCCAAACCTAAGTTGGAATGTCGACGAAGAAATACTTTCAGTCTTAATGTTAACTTAAATAATTGAATAGTTGAAATGCTTAATTCATTATAAGTACTTGCATGTTTGTATTTTGACTATTATAATGCTTGAGATGTTTTATGTAAGATCCACTGGGCTCTTGAGCTCACCCCCACTAACCTCTTTTTAGGTAACCTTTGAAGACACTTATGTTGACAAGTGAGGAGTTGCATTTTGTAGTCATGACATACCTCACTGTTGAGGTTGTGTAAGAATATTGTGCTCATTGTCTACCAATTTGTAGGGCTGGGACCCACATTTAATTCATTTGTTGTCATTTTAATTGTTGACTTTGGCCATGGGGCTAGGTGCTATTTATTTAACTCATTTGAACTCAGGCACAGAGTTTGAGTATTTTATTTCCTTTTGAGTTTAATCACATTACTATTTTTAGACATGCCATCCCAATTTTAATAGCATGATAGTATTGTTTATGTTTTTCACACTTTGATATTTTATTGGGATAGTGTGAGAAAGGAAAAACATAAGTAACATCCCAGTTTTTGAATATTGAAAGTGGGAGAGACCGCATCATTTGACCTGATTCTATCTGGAGGTGAGAGACAAAGATGCCCAATCAATTGTGTATGTGGCAAGATTATGGGGCTCAGGCATTACAAAGGTGGTATCAGAGCCTAGACAATAGTTGTTGGGCTAGATTTGAATGAATACCCTGATACCAAAGGTGGTATCAGAGCTCAGTTAGTAGTTCACTGGGAATAACTCAGTCAATAGCTTGCTGAGAAAAAGTTTAGTCAGTAACTTATCGAAAAAAGTCCAATCTGTGGCCAAAGGTGGTACTAGTCTGGTGCGATGCTCACATAGAGCTTAGTCAGTAGCTTAGTTAGTTCATCAACTAGTGACTCAGTCAGTAAGTAACTGAACTAGAGTCTAGAGTATAGACTATGAACTGCAAATCCTACGGAAGAGTTGGGCAGTAGGGACATTGCAAACTGAGGTCAAGGGAAAGACCTTAGGTATAGCTTGGGTGTTGCCAAGATGGCACGGTAGATTATAAATAATAGCTTTTAGGGCATAAGCTAGAGACTGATGATGCGTAAAACAAAATACTTGTTTGGTCAGGATACGAGATCGGGAGGATCCCGTATCCTTGGTTTCTATGTGGTATGGGACACATAGGAATTCGAGGTTATGTAGGAACCCTAGACTCAGAGAATGAAGAACTATGTTTGGTGAGTGATTTGTGGCTTTGGACGAACTTGTTTCCCTCTATGCTTGATTGGTGGGGGACGGTCAAGTGTAATGGGGCTTGAGAAGCCTTAGATATCAAGACACTTGCAAAATTGTTCGGGTGTAGTGAGATCTCTAAGTAAAAATCCATGTCAATGGGCAAGAATATTATGGGACACTTAAACTCGGAGGCATGGATGGAAGCTTAGAATTTTTCTATGCTAGTGTGTTGTTTATGATTATATATGAGATTGTTGTTTGCATGTTTTGCATTTGTAAAGATTCTTTTGAAATACATGCATGTTCTATATTTTGAGCCCAAATCTTATACCCAGAAATGAACAATTCATTATGGACTTAGAAGCATAAACCAATAGGCCACTAAACAAATGAGAACATAGAGATATGAATCTAGAATCAAGCTAGTACGATAGAAATAAATGCTCTAAGTATATACATGAGATTTCTTCAATCAATTTATACCGACTGAATGGATCGTTACGTGTAGATAAATGTCTAGATCCAAGAGACAAGTAGTTAGGACTGCTTCATTCAATAAGACTGAACTGTAGGGGTAGAGGGCATAGGCTAATCAGACTGAGGCTGAGGTTGGGGATATATTGACACCAGATTTCTAGGATGAGATTACCAAACGGATCACTGAACAAATCATGAGAGTATTGTTATTGCCACAAATGCAAGCACAAATGGCACTAGAGCCGCAGATACAAGCCCCACCCTAGGATTAGATACTGGTACAGCACCCAGCACCCATGCTAGAAGTTCCAGTCCATCAAAAAGTGCAGGAAGAAATTGAGCACAAGGAAGAGAGGGCAATTTTGTTTGAGTTAGAAAAACTCCGCTTGTCCCAATTTGATGGTACATTTGATAGCATGGTTGCAAATCATTGGTACCAAGAGTTAGATGAGCACCTAGATGTGCTAGGGGTTGGCCACACATCAGTTTAAGGGACCAGCCAGGAGTTGGTGGCAGATGCTAAAGGTAAATCCGAACACTGACATTCGACACATGAACTAGGAAGAATTTAGAGAGATATTTTGCTAGAAATTATTTCCAAAAGTTACACAAGTGCAGATGGAGTCTAAGTTCGTTATGTGGTCAAGTTCACTAATTGGCCAAGTTTGCACCTGAACTAATCATGGACAAAAAAAATGAAGGTTAACAAGTTTGCGGAAGGCCTAAAAATTGAGATTCGTAGAGTGGTGAACCCAATGGGTCTAAGGACTTACAGAAAAAGCAGTGGAAAAACACTATTAGAACGAGAGGTCAACTACAAGCAAAAGTTGAGAAATAGGGGCAAGAAACTGAGTAATGGCAACGAGTTCCAAGGGAACCAAAGGAAATAGAAATGAAACCTCAAAGATAGCAGACCTAGGGCAGGGTTGATAAATAACAAGCTCAAAGAGAAGGAACATGTTACAACTGTGGATAGAAGAGACCTCTTGCCAAGGATTGTCAGAACTAGGGACCACAGAGATAGATCCAAAGGCAAAATAATGGTTAAGGTAGGAACCAAGGAGGACGCGGACAACAACAACGACAATAGAGGCAACCCTAGCAACAGCAGCAGCAAGGCAGATAGAATTAGACCCGAGTGTTTGCTATCAAAGACGAATAAGCGAACCCAACTCTAGCTATCAAAGGTATATTCCTATTGTTTAATGTTGCTATTGAGATCTTATTTGATTCAAGTGCCACTAAGTCATTTATGTCAGAAGAACTAGTTATGAGATTACAATTAGTGACATTTATACCACTAGAACCATTGTATATATCCACTACCATAGGAACCATAGTGTTTGCCTAGAAAACATGTTCATGTGAGTTTAGATTTTGAGATAAACTGATAACTACCGACCTTCAATTATTACCTTTTCATGGTTATGACATAATACTGGCCATGGACTGGTTTACCCAATACCAGGCTCAAATTGATTGCCCAAGATGGAGAGTCACCTTAATTCTGCAATCTGGTGAACTGGTCAAAGTCAAAGGGGATACACGGAGAATACCTCGAAGCCCTACGACCACTATGCTACATTGCATAAGGTAGAGTGAAGACTTCACAAAAGTTCTGGATGATGACAATAGGGAGTCGAAAGATTTTTTGTCAATACCTATGATGCAAGAGTATCCAGATGTGTTTCCAGATGATTTACCTAGACTACCGCCACACAAATAGTTAGAGTTTATGATTAAACTACATCCAAGCACGAATCCTATAGCCATTCTTCCCTACAGAATGACACCAGGGGAGTTGATCAAACTCAAGGCACAACTAGATGAACTCTATGAAAAAGGATTCATTAGACATAGTGAATCATGATGGGGAGCACCTGTACTATTTGTGAAAAAGAAAGATGACTCAATGAGGTTATATGTTGACTATAAGAAGATCAACTAAGTGACCATAAAGAATAAGTATCCTTTACCCAAGATAGATGACATGTTTAATCAGTTGAGGGGAACCACTAACTTCTCCAAGATTTATCACAGGTCAGGTTAACACCAGTTGAGGATCAGGGAGACAAACATCTATAAGACAACCTTTAAAACTTGTTACGAGCATTTGAGTTCACAATGATGTCGTTTGGTTTGACCAACTCACCTACTGCATTCATGGACCTAATGAACAAAGTCTTCCGACAGTATCTGGATCAATTCATAGAAGTATTCATAGATGATATGCTAATCTACTCCATATTAGAAGTTGAACATGTAGAACACTTGAAGATTGTGCTACACACACTAAGGAGAAATGAGTTGTATGTTAAGTTCAACAAGTGTGAGTTCTGGATAAAGATGATCAAGTTTCTTGGCCACGTGGTTTCAGTCGAATGGATATCAGTCTGTAATACCCCAGAATTTTGTCAAATAATTTAAAATAAATAAAAATAGGTTAAGTAAATTAATTTCATAGATTTTAAGAAATTTTTGGGTACAAATTATAGGTTGGCACGTAAAAAATAAAATATATTGGAGATATATAATAAAATAGGCAAATAAGACCTTAATTTGATAATTAAATGAGAATGTAGTATACGTGTATTTATTTAAAATAAATAAAATATTATATAAATATTAATTTATAATTTCATAAATTATTATCTAAAAATAAAATATGAAATAAAATAAAAATATATAGAAATGAAAAATGTAGATTATTTAATTATTGGCATTAAAGATATTAATGAAATAAAATTCATTGAGAAAGAAATTTTAAAATGATTGGAGCAAAATAAAATATTAGGATTACCTAATATTTAAGGTTAATCAATTTATCAAATATTATTTGTAATTATACAAATAATAGAACAATTATTGAATTAATTATCAAACATAAGATAAGTAGAGCAAATTATACACACATATAATTCGACCTTTTTGAAAAATAAAAATATAAAATATACATATATATATACATAAATATATGAAATAAAGAAATGAAGGTAAAAATAGGAAAATATGGAATAAAATATCTAATAAATACAAAAATAAAGAATTAAAAAAAGAAAAAAATTAGCAAAATAGAAGGATATGTGCAATAAAACATACCTACACAAATTAGGAAGTGGAGTTGAGTTTATAATTGGAAAAACTCGGATAATAGAAGCTTTAGAAGCTGATTTTGATAATAGAAATTGCATCCAACGGCCAGGATCGAGTAATCTTCACAATCTGCAATCCAACGGCCTAGATCAAGATCGCACCGAACGCCCTGGAACACCGAATCACCAAAGATCGGACGGTCTGCAATCAACACGTTCAATCCAACAGTCCAGATCGAGGCTCTCAAAAATGATCGCAAACTAGTACTAAGATCGAGGAAATCGGACAGTGCAAACACGATTCGTTGATCGCGAATGGTGAGGTGCTCGAGAACGATCCAACGGCCAAGATCTCACCCACCCAATCCAACGGTCGACGATGCACGTGCCAAAACGAGTTCGCGATCCAGTGCTGCGATCGATGCATATCTGATGGCCCAGATAGACACACTCCGATCCATCGCGAACCGAACACTTTGATCGATGCACATCGGACGGCCCAGATATACGCATCTCGATCCATGGCAAATTCGACATCGTGATCGAGGAAAATCCAACCGCCCAGATGCAACCCGCCCGATCCGAGATACGTGGGTGTGATCCGAGGAAGATCTGATGGTCCAGATCAAATGCTCTGAAAATAATAATCAAAAAATCCAAAAAAATCTGATTAAATACTTTAAAAATTAGAAAAATTAGTTTCTAAATTCCCAAAAATTTTCAAAAAATTACTTCCTAATCTCCTATGCTTATGGGGCACGAAATTTTGAAGAATTGGCAAGTTTTCTACAAGATGACACCCCAAACTTGCCATTTTCTACCCTTTTAAACTCTATATAAACACCCCCCATGCTCACAATTCATCTCATCCTAAGAAACAATAGTTGAATTGTAATCTTGTTCTCTAAGCCTTCTTCTTGGCAATCCCCTTAATTCTTGAGTGATCTTGAACTGTTCTTGAGTGTTCTTGAGAGTTCTTGACTATTTGGAAGCCTTAAAGTAACGGAACTCTGCCGAATTTCAGAGGCGTATAGAAGAGACATTTTTAAGGTGGAAGCAACTTCTAACTTCTATTTTTTATTTTAATTTGACTAAGTCTTGCATGTGTGATAATGTTTTGAAGATGATTGATTGAATATGTGTTTTAATATGCATGCTTTATTTATTTGATGTGCCATGAATATACATGTTATGCATGTTTAG
>JAJIYU010019477.1:0-10772 GCA_030144865.1 Tinospora cordifolia | reverse complement strand
CATGTACACAACTCTTTTCCACATATCAAGCTTAGCTCATACCTTGACACAACCCGAAGTCCTTCAGAAATTCTTAGAAAAAGGAGAAAAACATTGAAAATAAGTATAAAATTACTTCATATGCAATGCCACATGTTCTCTAAACTGATCCAATTGGATTACCACTGTGAACATGGCTGATTAGTACTCTGCAAGAACCAGTACCTGCTTTAACAACATTCTATTCAAGTACGAAATTTACCAGCAAATGCACGTTATTTATCTATAAAATTAAATCCACAATCATTTGAAGTCAAGATGTCAAGGTTAAGCATCAAATTCCTAAATCTTGACAAAAATAAACAACAAAACAAAAAAGAAAATCCATCAAAAGGTCCCCCTAAAGGGGAAAAATAATATTTAGGCTCAGTTAAGGATACTGCCAACATGACGTCCTAAGTTTTGTCTCTAAAAAACAACTTGGAAATTAGAAAGCCACAAGTCAGCATATTGAGTCCTCCCGATGGTACTGTGGATGGAACTGACCTACAAAAAACAAGGTAACAATTCCTGAAAAGCAGCTTTAGTTGAAAAAAATTGTAGCTACTTTAGCCATGCGTACCAATCCCACCACCAAATTCTTCTTCATCTTCAGAGAGCTATAGCTATATTCACAACAACGGCACCTCCAAACCCTCCCTATTTCTCTCTCATATTTATACCAGCCACCCACCCGTTGTTACTCCAAAAAAGACCTGTACATCAACTTATTATCTACAACAATGCAGACCCAATTTATTCAAGTAGTATGTCCTTCAGTCTTCCTCCAAATACTCCATATACCTACCTAACCAGTGCATAAGATATGGATTGCAAAAGCCTGTGCTCTTATACAAAATATGAGCTCATGTACAACCTTGCGCCTATATCAAGTGGCCCATCGTTTCCCCCTGTCGCATGGAGAGCAACATGAACAGTGGATAGAAGTCGCACTGTTAGAGGAAAAACAAGAGGATCAATTTCGATAATTTCAGAAGAGCCAGGCTCAGTGATGGGTCTAACATTTATGGGTACTATATTAGTACTTAAATTTGTGGCTGTTTCGCCCTCATGACTGCCATTTTCAAGCACAAGTTCCTGTGACTTTAATTCGGATGGGTTTACAACCCATGCAACTTCTTCAAGAGGCCGGCTTTTAATGGGACTGCCACGCCTCTTGAAACGTTTATTTCTACACAAATCAAGCACCAATATAGATGTTGCCTCAAGCCAGTCTGCGGTCAAACCCTCAACTTCATCATAGTATATTCTTCGTTCAATCTGGAAGCACAGTACAACTGTAAGAGATGAGCAAAGAAGACAAGGAAATAAATAGTAGGTGTTTGTGAAAGCAGGTTCTTACCCCTAGTTGGTGAATGTAGATGGACATGAATTTTGGCCCCAGGCCTAACACTCTAGCTTCTGCAATCAAAGTCTGAAAGAACAGCAATGCAATATAACAGTGAAATAACTGTACCCTCCACATAATTGAAGTATTAATAACCAGAATTTCTAGCTACAAACAAACAAGAGATGTCACTCCTTAATAACCAGAATCTTGTATTGCATAAACTAGGGGATCAACATGAATATTAATAGATGTAACTTATTAGCACCCTAAGAGATTTCTACTCTCAGAATATATACCCTTTGCATTTGAAATCTCGCCCCGAGTGCAATTCAAGGCTCAAAAGGTTGTGTCAAGCAGCAACCAAGTTAAAAGGGAGTGGAAATACTTGAACAAATGACTATCCAATGAATGATTTTGATTTTGAAAGCCTATAAAGTAAACAACAGGCCAATTCACAGTCCTGATGTAGTTGAGACGGTGATACATGCACTAATGCATTTAATATAATGCATATATAGCAAACAAGTCAAAGTTATTGCAACCCAAACCTATGACACATTTCTTGAGAACAACTTACAAATTTCTTTGTCAAATGTGAAAAGTTACAGTCACCTACACCTATACTACCATTCAAAGAATCATACCATAAAGAGACTGGATTAAGGAAAACCATATCCGAATGAAGTCCTTGATAGAGTAAAAACTACAGCATGCAAGATGGAGAGGCCTACCTCTTTCTTTCTCAGCAAAACCCACATATAGAGCCTTTCACTAGCATCCTCAGCATGCTTGCTAGCCAACTTCCTCTCATTACAGTGAGCAGCAACTTCAGCAACTACTTCTGTGCAAGGAATTCTGTGCTTCAATGCAACAGCAGAAAGGACTTCCTTGCGTTCTTTGGATTCTGCAGTACCTTTGTTGAAGTGAAGACCAGTAAAACATTTTCCTGCCACCAGTTTGCCCTTATTAGGCAGCAGTTGTTGCTTTTGCAGGCAAATAGCTTCAGCTTCAATAGCGGCAGCTAGTGTTCGATGCACTATGATATCAGGATACCTACGCAGTGGTGACGTAAAATGCGTATAGGAAGGTAATGCCAAGGAATAGTGAGCCCACTTATCTTCCCTGCCTTTAAAATCTCCAGTACAAAAGTATGAAGCTAACTGCATGGGCTTTGAAGCATGTGAGAGGAGAATATCAAATAATACAGGGTCCTCCTTGAGATTTTCCCTTATCTTCTGCAACGAAATGTGAAGCTGCCCAGAAGAAGAAGTGTCTAATTCTAAACCATGTTTGCACCAAAAAGCTTCAAACTCTCTGAGCCTACGTGCATTGGGCTCTGGATGCCTACGAAGTAACGCACAATCAGGAAATGCTCTAGATATGACCTCTGCGGCAGTTCTATTTGTCAATAGCATGAATTCTTCAACAAGAGAGTCTGAATCCCTTTGCTCACAAAGAGTACTGTCATAAGGAATTCCATACTCATCAAATGAGAAAAAAAGCTTTGAACCTTCTAAAAGAAGAGCTCCATCCTTAAATCTGTTCTCTTTCAACCTCCTAGAAATTTCCTGAAGGCTTTTCACGGATTTAATAATATCTTGCCATCCAAAATGGCCATACACTTTGGGATACCCACTTTCAGAGGCACCAGAGGTCCCGGGATCCATCAATCCGTCAATGATGTCCTGGACATGTTGGTAAGACAGCTTGCAACATGATCGGATGACAGTACGACCAATCCAGCGATCCAAAACATCACCTCCAAGGCTAAAGTCAAAAATTATGGAGAAGGCAAGTCTATCAACCCCAGGATTAAGGGAAGCAAGGCCCTCCGTAAGCATAGGAGGCAACATTGGTAATTTGTGTTGCCGAATATAGACACTAGTAGATCGGGTTTGGGCTTCTTTGTCCAAGGGAGAATCTGGCAAAATAAAAAATGAGGCGTCAGCTATATGGACTCCTACTCTGAAAACGCTATCTGAGACTCTTTCAACTGAGAGAGCATCATCAAGATCAGTGGCTGTTGCAGGGTCAATCGTAATTGTGCAAAGAGTTCTAAGATCTAGTCTTCTTTTCAGTTCCTCAACAGGCACCTCCCAGGGAACATCAGGAAGGCTAGAAAGTGATTCAGAAGAAAAATCATTACTGCAAATTGCATTTTCAAATAATATTGCAGCAATCTGTGATTTAATCTCTCCACCCTGTCCAAAAACATGTACGACATGAGCATATGGAAGCATATTTTCTTCACTCCAATCATGAATTTTTGCACCCAGCAACTCTGTCTCAACAGTTGCATCACTGTCCTTGAGTCTTTTGTTGATGTGATCTGGAAGGCTTCTAACAGGAACCAGCAACTTTGGAAATTTTGCATCATTAGGTGACAACTGAATGAAATCTAGTCTCTGAGGATTGGAGGTTTTGCTTTTCTTTATGTCTTTTTTGTATCCTTCCTTGAAAGAAAGCCATTGCTTGACATCAAGAAAGCCAACAACAGCATTACGACGAGGAGACTTTCCAATGATAGCTACAACCCTGCCAGTTGGACGTTTGCATGGGAAGGAAGTAAGAAGGGCACAGACCTGCTGTACTGATTTTGAAACTTCTTTGTGCTCATGGGGGGAACATACATTTGAAGGATCAGAGGTATGAAATTGATTACTATTATATTCTGCATCCAGCTTTTCTTTTCCTTTGCCTTTATCACCAGCAACTTGAACTAATTTAGGCAAACTTGATTCATCCGATGGGGCAGGCTTGTTAAAATTCACAGCCGACCCCTTCAACCTGGTCCACAGTGCTATAGGATCCAATTTGATGGCTACAGTATCTCCTTCTACCTACAGGAACAAGGTGGCCTCATCAACCTCTTATTAAGAAAGGGATTAGCATGTTATGGATCAGACATACCTTGACAAACCAGTTCTAACAATTGGTAATGGCATTGCAAAAGGCAGAAGACAAGTTTTGATATCTTGAGGTTTTTAATAAAAGCAAATAAAAGTAATATAAAACTAATGCAATGAATCAAGCCATGTGAGAAGCATTTCAGTTAACCAAGAGTAAAACAAAGATTAAGGTTACACCAAAAATAATTAATTAAAAAAAATCATAATGCTATGTCATAAAAAATTTCAATCACATGCTAAGTAAATAATTAAATATTTCAAATTATCTTAGTTTCCTATCAACAAAAATCAAAATATCTGAAACATTAGACGAAGTTGTGGTATAACGTTCATATAATGGCATCAACCATATGACAAAATATCTACAAAAAAGAATTTGCTTTTCTTCATGCCAAATGGTCAAAGAAACATTTTCTTGGTACCCATGAAGAAACAATACTGTCCAAGGAACAGCTAGAAATGTACTTACAGCTCTATTTTGGGCAGCAACTCCGCTGATGAGAACATCTGTAGGTACTCCATCTATCGTACAGTAGGCCTGGCAATACAAGCAAATTTATATGAACAAAAACAAAGCGAAGCTTTAGCATTGAAAATGAAAAGATGTGCCTATTACCTCAAGCCTATTGTGAACATTTACACGAAATGATGCTCTAAAAACTTCTCCTTTCTGCCAAACAAGAAACAAATAAGCACATGAAGCTCTACTTCTGGTGAAGCCAACATCCCCACGTTAATTTATTAAACCACAAAGAAAACAGGTGCTAAAGAAAAAGAAAAAGGAAAAAAAAAAGAACAAAAAGAAAAGAAGTTTCATGTTGAAACTCATAATGAATCCAACCTCTATTGCCTCATTAACCATTTCCAATGACCAATGAGGTACAAAATATTTCCTCCCCATAACAGAGTATATCTCATTTTCTGGAATTAGAGGATTCCTCTGATTCGAAAATGCTTCATTTGACTCCTCATGAGATATTGGAACTGGACAAGATCTTGAAAAACTTGTACCCTCTGAAGGCGTAAATTGGCATTGATCAAGCACACTTTCAGAATCTGCACCTTCTGGACAGATATGCATGGATGGAAGAGAACTGAAGGCAATAACTGAGGCTCTAGACAACCCTTGATCATTCGATGCGTAGATGTTTATCCCATTGCCCTGTGATGGAGGTAAATTCAAAGATGTGTTTACATTGTTTACATTGTTAATGAGGCCACCATTTTCCATGCACTCTGATGCTTCCCCACAAACTGCATTATCACAGCCGTAACTTAGCACTGTAGAACAGCACAAGAAAAAAAAAATCAGGCATAATGAAAAAATGAAAAGATAAAACAAAAGCAATAATTATTCACATCACATCAAATACATGTAGCCCATTCAATTATCACAATTGCCCATGCTATCGTCAATAAAACAGTAAATCGTGCACCGTGTCTATCAATGAAGATGCAACATTCTATGAAAGAAAAACATCAATGTCATTAATATATATTGATTATCGAGAGCTATATTTTTTTATAACATCAACTCTTCCTTCAGCCCACAATTCAACAAGATAACAATTGTTTAAATTTTCAACTATCATCTGATTAACTGCATCTATAAAACTACAAACTCTGAGGAAATTCAGAATGTTCCATATATGTCATTAAAAATATGTAGGAATTAAACATAATTTTCTACTGCTAAAACTACATGTTCCAAGAAATTGATAGCTCCTCAGCATTTTCCATCAAATTTACATATCAAGGAAATGCTGCAATAATTTGTACAACCACAAACTTATTTTAGGACACAACTTCAAGTTTTGCCAATGTTTTCCTACAATATGTGTGTTTCATTCTTCTTCCCTTGGGCTTTCTTATTTTATTTTATCTTTTTCTTTAAATGCGGGGTTGTTCCAGATAGTTAAGTCTCAGGTTGACAAGCACAAGAATGCATTTAAGTGAAAATAAAAATCACATTTTGTTAGAAAATGCCCAAATGCCAAAGGTTCAAGTTGTGCGTAGAACCAAAAATAGGGACATTTTTATGATATCTCAATAGTGGAAAAATTTATGAAGCGCCACTTTTTTTTATGCCACTCAATCGAAGATGAACCTTTTTTATTTATTTTTGAGACCATTGTATCCTTCATTTTAAGATCTGACTAGTCCAAAACTAGGGACATTTTTATGATATCTCAATGGTGGAAAAATAAATGAAGCGCAACTCTTTTTTTATGCGACTCAATTGAAGATGAACCTCGTTTATTTATTTTTGAGACCACTGTATCCTTCATTTTAAGATCTGACTAGGCCACAAAGGCCCATACCCATCCACAAAACCAAGATCCAATAGATTCGAGTTGTAAGACAAACCTATCCATCACAAGGGTTTGGAAAGGCTTGAGAAGGCGGGTTGGGAGTTGAATGAGCAACCTCCTTAGTTACGACTCCTTCCAACCACCCAGCCACTGCCCCAAGGCGTAATACTTCTTTGTACAGATAACCCAAGAAATCTGTACCAATGGTGAAGTGTTGTATTAATGGAGAAGATGGATCTCATTGATGAGGGGGTGTATTATCTCAGTTCGTATTCAGTGATGGTGTACGGGCAGCCGAGGAAGTTTATGGAGGAAGAGGACTTAGTCAAGGTGATCAGTTACCCCTTTCCCATTCATTTTCGTGGCAGATGTACTAGGCTGATGGAACATGCAATTCAGAGAGGGACCTTCAGGTTTTTTTGGTGGGAAATGATAAGTTGGAGGTGTTGCATTTATAGTTTGCAGATGATTGGTTGTTTTTGCTTCCAGGTGGATGGGCGGAGAATGTATTTAGTTATTTAAAACTGAAAAAGATTAATACAACCCCTGCACAAGAATGACACACAAATTGAGAAATAACCCTAATGGTTAATACGAATCTAATTACTAGATTAGCTCTTAACAACTTGGTTAAATAGAGCAAATGCTGATGACAATACTTGCTAGAGGAGATTTACCTACAAATTTGACAAACAGATCAAAGGAGAAAGATGAGTGGAATACCTCATTATAGTAAAATATTAGAAAATTACATATTTGTACAAAATGATACATATTTGTACAAAACAAAATACAAGATAGAACTGCATTCCATTGCGAATGGACAAAAAACAGAAAAATAATTTTAACTCATAGCCAATAGGTGCCAACTAATTACCTTAGAATGTTTTTCAAACTTTAAGAGTATAATTGGCAGTGCCACACCAGATGATATCATTTATTCTTGCGACAATAAGGCATAGTTTATAACATCAGATTCTTAGTTAGCAATTCAGATGTGCAGTACGAAGAACATATAAATCTTGTGAAACCATTAAATTTACGATCAGTGTTCTTAAACTGCCCCTTGTTTAACAGAAAACATAATATCCTCATATAATGCAACAAATCTAGATACATTATCCCATGGTAAGCAAGTACGTATTACAATAATATAAGCAAGTCCAATCAATGAAACAGGAAAAATAAAGTCAAACTGCAAAATTACTAATAGAACGAAGTTACCATTGGAGGCCACGACCAACTGTGTAGCATTTGAAGATTGCCGCTTATTTCCAAAACCCAAAAAGAAGATAATGCACTTTCAATTACCAATTCAAAAACCTTTTGTGCATAAACACCTCATATACCTTAAAGAAGATACAGATAAGGAAAAAATCCAGGAGAATTAAATGTAGATATAGGAGAATATATACTTTGCTACTTGCATGATTTGGGCACCAGGGATGAGGGATAAAATAGAAATGCAACAGCCAAAAAGAACAATTTCGGGGACTTCTACCCAGAAGTAAGGCCATCCACCAAAAATGGATTAAAACAAATGATAGAAGCTGTGACTATTTCAGTCAAAAATTCTCGCCTCAGGCATTCTCATCAGCATTCAAGAAAAATCAATGCTAAGTAGACATGAGCCTATAGCAGATTATGCAATCTATGAACTACAAAAGGCCTGATACTAAGGCCTCAAACAAATTAAGTCTGTTTCTCAACTCAAATCCAAAATACAAAATATGCAACCAAGTTAAGATAATAAAAGTGTTATATCCATAAAATTTATGATATTCATGAGGTAATGGCTTCAACCTTGGTTCAATGACAAAAAGGTGGCAAAGAAATGTATGAATATGGAATTAACATTTTCGATCATAAAACTCCTCAAGTATTCTAGATAAATTAATAATAGTGAACACAGCGACTGAACACTGAACTAAGCAAACACTGTTAATCTTCAAGACCAAAATTTTCTTTCTTCTTTTTTCCTTCAGATATGGTATCTTTCTCTTGTGTTCCACTTAGTTCAGGGGGTTCCGATGTACCCACAAAGCCAGAACCTGAACACTTAGGGCATAAGAAGTGGCTTACCCACCACAAAGAATTTGGAGAACCTCAAATGGGAGGGTTGGGAATTGAATCCATGACCCTCTTGGTAATGGCCCTTTACCCCGACCACCATACCAATACGCTGGTAGCTTTCTAGAATTAATATTTAGCACTTATAAATGCCTGTGCATTAAAGTAGCGGTAACTTTTAAGAATTGCAAAACCAATAACATGAAGGCGTGTTGAAAATTACAACGAAACAAAGATTTACAAAAGTTACTTATTACACACATTATATATTTCAGCTAAAATGAAGAAGCACTTGCATCAACTAAAAAGTGACAAAGTACAAAACCAGACAATCACGCAGAATCGAGTTTTAAAGATCTATACCAATAAAGTTTGGTGCATTTGTTGAAAATTACAAACCTCGGCTATATTCACTAGGCTTCTACAGCCGATGGCAGGATAACACACCAAAAACTATCTGGCAGCTCGAGAGACTCATACAGAAAACGAAGAAATCAACGAAAAAACTCTCCCATTTTTTCGCTTAAAAAAAAAAAGAAAGCAAAGCAAAGAACGCCCACCAATTGATTGAAACCAAAAAGGAAATACTGACTAAATTTCAGCAAGATCCAGACATATAAGAAGCAAAGAACCTAAGATATCTTAAATAAGCCCTAAAGCGATAAGAAATTACAGTACAGTACAGATCGAAGCAAAAGCAAGTTGGGTTTTGTACTCACCGGAAACAGCAGAATTGGGCTTAGAACCGCGGCGATGAGATCGACGCTTCTTCTTCTTATCCTTTTCTCCTTCCTCGGTCTTCTCAATCACCACCTGCTCCGTCACTCCTCTCATCTCTTTAGCCCCAAATCCCCCAAAAATATATAAAAATCCCAAACCCAAGCCCCCAAAAAAATCCAAAAAATTGAATATAGAAAAAAGAAGATAAACGAGAAAACAACGACGACAGCTCCCTCCGATTCTAAAAGCTAAAAAAGCTCGGAGAAGATACAACAAAACTACACGTGTAATATATATCAAATTGTAGATGAAGAACAACAGAATGAACAAGAAGTTAAGAAATGCTCCGGTATGAGATGAGGCGAAGCTGACGGCTGCGGCGTCGGCGACGGCGAATGCTCAGTTGTTGAAGTCGCTGTTCTGGAAGAAGAAGAGGAAGGCAAGAAAGAGGAGAGAAACGTTATGATTGGTCGGCGAGAGACAAAAGCGCCGACTCTGGATCGCTTTGTCGTCTTTTTGCTTTTTTGCTCTCTCTCTCTCTCTTAGCACAGACTCTCCATCTTTCTTTTTTTTTTTCTATTTTTGATTTGCTGGTTCGTACCAAGCGGAGAATTCTACTGAATCACTGCTATTTGCTTGAAGGAGGAGGGAAGCATACCTACATAGGCTGAATAGTGAATAGCACGGCACAGGCACACAAATCTCGTGACGCGCTTAATACGTTATTGCTTTATTGTGCTTAGTTCGTACGGACGGGAAGAAGATAATTAACAGACGTGCGTTTGCCACGTCTTTTAAAGACGTGGATGGGACACTTGGCGAGGTTGTAAAGGCGAAGCTTTTTCTTTTTTTTTTTTTTTTCTTAATTAACTTTTTTAAAGACGGTTCGTCGTCTACCGTTTGTTCCAATTTCGTACTTCACAACATTTTCGGCTTCTGCTGAAATTCATTTTATCTTTAGAGAAATAATATAATATAAGGTTGACAGAAAAAATATAATGTAAGATAATATAATATAAGAAATATGCATACTCTAAATATTTCACACGCTCCTATTAATTCTGCTAAAGATCCCATCTCTACAAATAGGTTTTAATTAAAAAAAACAAGAAAAAGAAAAGGATCAAGTAATTAGTTGCTCTATATAATATAATTAATGAAAGAAGTGAGATTTTATTTGATTGTCCACTGTCTGAAAATAGAAGAGAACAAATTAAAAATAAAATAAAAAAGAGCAGAAGTAATTTTAATAAAGATTAAATTGCATATATGAAGCGATTTAACATTATTTTATTCACAAAATCATCCGTTATCTTGCTTGTCAAATAATAAAAGTCATTCGATAATTTTATTATTTAAATATTTACTTAAAATTAATAAATTTTAAAAAAA
>JAJIYU010019476.1:0-10781 GCA_030144865.1 Tinospora cordifolia | reverse complement strand
TCCATTGTCATTAATCTCTCATTATCTACATTCCTACAATTAAAATAATATCGCGTAATGAGTAATTAATTATAATTAATTTATACAATGCATGTGACTAAATATTAATATTTTAACCTCGTTGAAAATATATGAATTTATATGAAAAGAAGTTAAATATATTTGATAATTAATTACTAAATAATGAGCCTTAAAAATATGATAATGCTCAATTATAAGATAATAAATTTAATGTTAAAATGAGCATTATCAGGGGGATAGATCAAGTTTTCACTATTACAGTGGACAATGCAAGTTCAAATGATACTGCAGTGGCTTACTTAACGAAGAAAATAAAAAATTGGAATGAATTGTTGTTAGATGGACAATTTTTGCATGTTAGGTGTTGTGCACACATTCTTAATTTGGTATTGATTGCTGATTTAAAAATTCATTATCAATCCATCACAAGGATTCGAAATATTATGTTCTACGTTAGATTTTCTCCTGCAAGATTACAAAAATTTAAGACATGTACAGAAGAAGAAAAACTTTTCATAACTCGTCTTATGTGTTTAGATGTGTTGACAAGGTGGGACTCGACATATTTGATGTTGAAGGCAACCTTAAAGTTTCAAAAGGCCTTTTAAAAGCCACAAAAATAAGAAAGTGGAGATTTTAATAAAGAATATTATCCTTTTAGTTTGGATTGGGTAAAAGCTAGAACCCTTTTACATTTTTCAAAATATTTTTATGAGATCATTTTGAAATTTTCTGGATCTTTATTTGTGACATTTAACAAGTATTTTCTAGAGATTTGGCTTATTTGTGAGTTGATTAATGTAAATATGACATCAAGTGATCTATTATTGTAATCTCTTGCATGTAAGATGAAATCGAAGTATGACAAGTATTGGGGAAACATTGAAAAAAACTAATTTCTTGTTGTTTATTGCTGTTGTTCTTGATCCAAGGCATAAGTTAGAGACCTTATTAATATGATTTGTGAGACTATATGGTAATGAGATTGGACAATTGTTAGCAAATAAGTAAAAGCCATTTTGAGGATATTGCTTTAAATATTTCAAGTTCTTTAATGTGGGGGTGAAAGAGACAATGGAGAACAATCACCACAAACACAAAATGTTGAATTTGAGCAAGTTATAGGAGTTTTACTATTTGACCAATTAAAAAAAAATTTGTTGAACCTAGATAAAGATAATATTTCAAAATTTGACTCTTATTTATTATAAAGTCTTGTTAATGCACCGTTAGATTCAACATTTGATATTTTAGAATGGTGAAAAACTAATGCTACAAGATTCAAGTATCTTTCAAAAATAGCAAAACTTGTCTTGACAATTCCAATATCATCTCTTGCTTTTTAATGTAATGAGCTTTTAATAAAAATAGGCTTTTAATATTAATAGTTGTAGACCTTTTTTAAAACTATTAAGGGCCAACCCGACCCATCCAACTAACCCAACCCAGCCTGTCCTCGGCTCGGTCGGGTCAGCCCCCATAATCGGGCCGGGTTGGCCAAGTGTGGGCCTCATCACCCGACCCAACCGGCTTTCCTCTATTTTATATTTTTTTATATTTTAAATATTAATTGGCCGTTTATTACACATTTGAGCATGGCTGTCGCCGTTAGGCCGGTGCCTGTACGTGTATAAAAAGAAAGTTGGCAACTTGCACAGAAAAATCAAACACTGGGGTGGTTCAGTGCTGCCCTAGCCGCGTCAGAGAAAGATAGCACAGGTGCTTGATGTTTCAAAAGCTTACAATTTGAAATATGGTTGGCCCCTTTTGACGGAAAGATCACTGGAAGAAACGGCAGCACCTATCACACCATGTTCACAGGGCGCAAAGTTTCTTTTTGTCAACAAATGCACGCAGAGGTCTCGACTGGTTTTGCAGAGACTGTCCACTGTACTATACGTACTGCCTTTCCGGCAGTAAAGACTCTGTTAACCACTTGCTCTATCACCTTAACTACTGCATTCATGATTCAGCAATCAACAGGAAGGACATTTGAAAAAGGCTTCAGTGCCTCACTTCCTCCTCGCTCCTCCTCCAAAGGGCAAGATTTGAACAGTGGTCAGCAGTGATCCAACACTCCTCCACGTACCAACCTGCCCATCCCTTTCGACAACTTATCCAAAAATTTTATTAAAAGAGGATCAAAATCCTTAAATCAACATCCATCTCCATCTTCCTTAAATATGCATGTCAAAATCTTCCAAGATATATATATATATATATATAGGAATATTTTCATATAAATCTACTCATTCATTGATGATTAATTAGCATCTAATGATTGTGAAGAACTGTAAAAGTCAATTTAATTTCATATGACAAAAAGTACTGCATCGCATTATATCTAGTAAAACAATTCCACAGTTGGATCAATGATCCTACATTATTAAATTTCAGTAAACAAAGTTAACCAAGCCCAATCACTCTTATCGGCTTAAATTCAAAAATAAAAAAGAAAAAGAAAAATCAATAACAATACTTGCTAGTAGAAGAAAGATTAACAGAGAAAACAAAATCTTAAATTTTCATATCATCTCACCATTTGATTTAGCATTGAGCTTAAGAATTTCCCTAAACCGGGCCGGTGCATCATTTGCAGTTCTACCCATTCTCAAAAACTCTTGAAAAGCACTCTTTCGCTCATCTTCAAAAATCCATCCATACTTCTCTTCAAAAGGATTCTTCAATGTCTTTGGAGGATAATAATCAATACTTTCCTTCCAAACATTCCCTCCTTCTTCATCCTCCAAATCATCTCTTACCACCTCCCATAAACAAGTATTACACTTAAAACCAGCTCCGAAGCTCATCATAAGAACCCTATCACCCTTCTTCAGCCTCTTCTTCCCTTCCATGTACCCTAAAACATACCAAAGCCCACTTGCAGAAGTGTTCCCGAATCGATGAAGCGCCATTCTTGAAGGCTCCAAATCATACTCACTAAGCCCTAAACTGCTGCCAATTCCATCAATAACAGCCCTTCCACCAGGATGAACACAGAAATGATCGACCCCGGCCTTCATATTCACAGCTACTTTTCGTTGCTCATCCAAGTAGACAAGTTTCCTGTACTTCAAAATTGATGTTATAGCAAACCTAAGGAGTTCTCTTAAAGGAAGAATCTTTGGAGCTAAAACTTCAAGATTCATTTTAAGAGCCTTAGTTGCAGTAAAGGGTAGCTTCTTGCTGATGTAAACACCTAGGTATCCTTCTTCGTCTTCCTTCTTGATCACGATCTCCGAAGCTCCATCGTCCTCGCCCATGTGCGTTCGAACTAGAGATTTCAATCTGTAAATCGCTTTGTCTTTAAAAGTAGGGTTGTTTGTAAGAAGAACAGCAGACCCACCAACTCGAAACAAAACATTAGGTATCATCATAGAACGATCGGTACCGCAATACCAGCTAAGAGATATACATTCCGAACTCACAACGACGGCGAACGCATTCTTCTGAGACTTAAATATCGATTGAACGATTCCAATGGCAATGGCCGAAGCACTGCAGCCCATTCCTGCGAGATTGTAGACCTTAATGGTGTCTTTCATCTTGAAGTAATTGATTATTCTTGATGATAATGAAGGAACTGGAGAGAACATGGAGATGGTCACGATCAAAACGTCGATATCCGACGGGGAGATTTGCGATTTGGTGAAGAGATTTTGGAGAGTGTTGTGGAAGAAATCGTCCATCTCGGCGAGTCCATCGATTATGCTAGGAGACTGTTCGTTCCCGCCGATTATGTTTCCGGTGCAGTAGGTTTCTTCGCCAATGCCTGAGTGAACCATGGTTCTTAGAAGGAACTTGTAGTCCTCAAGACGGAGGTTCTTGTTTCGGAGGACGATGTCGGCGCAGAGCTCGGTGTTGAGCTTGTTGGTGCTGCTAGGTTTGTAACATTCGTATGATAGTATGTAACAAGATTGGTTTCTCCATTGAGAAAGCAATTTGTAGATGAGAACGATGAAGAAGAAAGAAGAAAGGCATAATGCTGAGATGAAGAAGAGGTAATCCATGAAAGACGCTCGGCTAGAATGAGTGAGTGAGAGAAGTTGATACAGGTGACGTTCAGTAATATATGGAAGCTAGGGATTAATTATGATATTATTATGAATTAATTACCAATCTTTATTTAATTATTAAAACTTTTTATTTTTTAATCTTTTTAATTTTTTTTAAAAGGCATTTTCTATTTTTGGTGATAGAGTACATATTAAAAACAGACTTTGCAATATATAACATATAGTTTGGTGCAATATGAAAAATAAATGACTAGAGTACTAAATGATTTTGAAAGAGTACTTGCTTCACATCTCAATATCTCAGAGATGCTTACCAGTGAACTTGTCTAAAAAAATTTCAATTTATTGCCATCTAATTTATAGTAAATATTGGAAAAAAGTAAATTATAATTATTATAATCATGGATAAGATTAATTAAGACCTTGATTAGGTAAAGATTATGGATGCCAGGTCACTAATGGTCATGGATGAGGGGGCCAGAGGTTAACTTCTCGCATTAATTATTTACCAACTCCATTAATTTTATTTTATATTTAGTTAGTTTGGTAGGTCCAAAACCAGTATATTAATTTGAGGGCATGAATAGCACAAATTAAGCACATTTTTCGTTTCATATTCAGCTGTAAAATGATACAAGTACATTTTTTTTTGTTTCATATTGAATTAATTATTACATGCTATAAGATATATCACAAATAAGCAATGGACTTGAGTACATATTTGTAATAAAGTTGCTTTATTATATGAGGTTAAATTAGTATTTTTATTTTCTTAATTTTATCATTTATTAATGTTTTTACTTCTTCATTAAATAATCAACCACCTAATTAATTTTCCTCCATATAATGAATTAATTTATATATTTATATATTAAAATCATTTAATATTTTTCCTTTAATTAAAGAATTGTTTACATCTTCCTTTCCATTTGACTTGACGGGCAATTTTGAGATTGGGAAAAAAAAAAAAAAGAAAATCAAACTCATGGTAGATTGTGGCCTTACTAAAAGGGCCGTGATGATAATAAGAATGTGATCTCAACTTATTTTTTAATAAAAAACTTGTCCATATTAACAGTAAAATTATTATTTGGTGTCTAAATACTTAACAATGAGGATAAGCTCATGCTCCACCTTAGCATGTGAATCCAACAATACTATCAGCTTTAACCATTGTTGAAAAAGTTTAGATTCACTACAACAAAAAAAAGGGAATTAGCTACAAATTTTTTAGCTATGAAAGCTATTGCGTAGCTAAAATATACATTTGGTCACGAACTTTGGATTTTAAAGCTAATAGTTGTACACTTTTAGATACAAATTAAATTTTGTAGCTAAAACATATATTTAGCTATAAAAACTTAGATTTGTTATACAAAATCTAATACATAGCTAAAATACGTATTTAGCTATAAAATTGAAATTTTGTAGCTAAAATTTATATTTAGCTACGAAAAAGTAGATTTATAGCTGTTGCTTTTAAGCCACAAAATTCATTTCATAGCTAAAGTATGATTTAGCCACAAAATTTAGATTTTGAAACTATTAATAATACATTTAACCACGAAATCATAGACTTGTAGCAATTGATTTTCATCCACAAAACTTATTTCGTAGCAAAAATGTACATTTAGCCACGAAATTTAAATTTTAAAGTTAATGGTTTCACACTTTTAGACACGAATTCAATTTTGTAGCTGAAATATACATTTAGCTACAAAAATTTAAATTCATAGCAATTAGTGTTTAGCTGCAAAATCTATTTCATAGCTAAACATGCATTTAGCCATAAAATGTAAATTTTGAAGCTAAAATATACATTTAGCTACAAAAATTTAAATTCGTAACAATTAGTTTTTAGCTGTAAAATTTATTTCATAGCTAAACATGCATTTAACCATGAAATTTAAATTTTCTAGCTAAAACTCATATATTAGCTAGAAGAATGTAGATTTATAACAATTGCTTCTAAGTTAAAAGCCCATTTCACAGCTAAAGTATATATTTAGCCGTAAAATTCAGGTTTTAAAGCTATTAATAATTTTAAATTATAAAAATTAAAAGTTATAACATTGTTGCACTAGAATAACTTTTTATATTATATTAAAAATTATTAATTTAAGTTAGAGATTTTGATAAAAATAACACTATTTTTATTGGAATAAAAACTTATAATTTTATAATTATAAAAATTCATACTAATGCTAATAGTAATTATAAGTTTAGTTAATAAAAAAAAGTTAAATAGAAAAAATGAATATTTTTGTGAGAATAAATATTTAAAATATGACAAAGAACAATGATGTAAATTATAAATAAAAGTATTGCATAAAAATGATTAAAATTCAGAGGAATTAGTAAAAAAAAATAGTGGGAAGTACATATACTTTTAGTGGAAATAAATGATTAAAATTAACAAAAAAAATTTAAAAGTTATTAAATAAAAAATAAAATTTAAAACTTCAAATAAACAATTGATATTACTATTACTTATAAAAAGGATAAAAGGAGGCACGAAATATTTTACCAAAAAAAAAAAAATCAACGTGCAAACTAACTTTGCCCTATTTTGTCTCAAAGAAGAAAGGAGGAGCTCTAATTTTTTGTTGCTAAGAAGAAGAGTCTTAGATGCCGAATAAGGAGAAGACAAGGAAAAGGAGGCCTTGTTCTCTTCCATTGAATTTTAAGTTAAAAATTAATTCTAAGTTTAAATATAATTATTATATAAGTTTGAATTCTAAGTTATTTTAATAATTATATGCTTTCAACACCTATTTTTAGTTTGTCTTTTTTGTTTCTTTGTAATTCTTTTTAGGTTTTTTTTATTGGTTATGTTTATTTTTTTATTTTTATTTTTTTAAATTTTCCTAAAAAATGCAAAGGTAAAAATAATTTTTTATTTTTTAATCTTTATTTTCTTATGTCCAAATTGAATGACTGACTAATGATGAATTTCGCTCTCATGCCTCTACAACTTCTCGAATCTACGAATCACTCTCCCGGTCTCCTTACCTTCATGGTTCTCACCAATTGCCTCTCCTGTATTGTTCAACCTGTACTAAATCTCATATTGTTCACCTTTACGTGTCAGTCATTGGCTCTCTCTGTAATATCTTGAAATATCATGAATGCGTACACGTCGCAATTATAATAAATAAAAATATAAAATAATCAACAAAGATATTGATTGATCGAAATATCGGTTGAAATATTAATAGATTAAAATCCAAGAATTGTTTGAGAAAGAAAATTTTAATATTGGTTGATTGAGAGGAAAATAAATAAATAAAAATATATGATGTTCGTGTAGGCGTAATGACGTGAGAGGTGCGAAGAATAAATGAATGAAATTTAACCTCATACGCACACTGCACACACGTTGCTTTGTAAAAATAAATAAATAAATAAAATTTTAATAAAATAAAAATAAATAAAATTTGAACCAAAATAATAAGAAACAAAAAAAAAGGGTATTTTGATTGAATTTTTTTTTTCAGAAATATCACAAAGAACAACGAAGGATGAAGAAGAAATAAAACGTGATTTGGGGTTTTGTTGGTTCTGGGGATGACGATCAAAAGAAGAAAAAAAAATGGAGAAGAAGCAAAACGATTTGGAGTTCTTTTTCGTTCTATTGATGCGTTGCTGCTAGTGTGTGAAAGAAGGAGCAACGAACGAAGACAAGTTTGCTACTAGCCGTGAATCAAAACAGAGGTGTCGGGACCCCTTCCCTAGGCCGAAGGGCGACCCGACCGACACGGCGGCTCAACGAAATGACTTATCGAGTCGAGTCCTCCCCGCCGCCGTTAAGCTTTTCCAACCTCGACATCCATGCCACGTTAGAGTAATCTAAACATCCATTTAATTAAAGTGCGAAAGTAAATGATATATTACATGTTGTCATGTTCCAAAAGTATAAAGGTACATAGTTCGACATTTAGAAGTTCAGGCTTACAAAAAAAAATTGACCGACCTATCGATAGAAACAAAAAGGGAATACAGGACCACGTGGGAAACTAGGCTATCACAACGCCTTTCCCTCTATCAGCCGCTGAGGAACCTGAAATGTTAGTAAAGTAGTGAGCCTAATATTCAACATGGCTCAGTGAGTAGGAAAATCAATATATCATCTAACTAGCACTCCAAAAATCGTGCATGTATGCATGAATAGTAATTGAAAGCATGGTATGTTATAAAACAGTTATAAATAGTGCAACAGTTAAAGAAAATTAATTTAAATACATGCAGCTCAAAATTATATCCAGACTAGGGTTTAAATCATCAATACAACCCTATGGTCATCGCTCGAGCAGGTCATGAGTCAGGCGTACCGGCCACTCAAGCGGGTCAAGGGCTAGGCGCATTCATTGGACGCCCTAACCCTGTGCTCGGTCCTCAAGTGCCATGCTCGAGCGAGTCTGAGGCTAGGCGCATCGATCATATGCCTTAACCTCATCGCTCAGTCCTCGAGCCTAATCTAATCGCATTGTGTACGTGACCCTGCGCTAGGACCTCGAGCCTATGTTCTCACTATCGGTGTACGACTACATATATTTCAAATCAACCATGTAGTTCAAACATATGAAACCATTCAATCGATGACAATTTCAATCATTTTTCATGCAAGGAATACAGTTAAGACAACAAACTAAGTCAAACTACTCACCTCGGGTCCCGTGCAACGATGTCCCTTCGACACTCGGCCCAGTCCTGCGATATACGCTCAAATTTGCATTATATTAACTCAATTTCAGTTCCTCATGAAATGTTATTTCATTCTAGCCCCACTATCTCTAGTCAGTCTTAGTCAACCCAACATTCGACTCGGTCAAACCTGGTCAACCAGTCAAACTTGGTCAACCTCGGTAAAACTCGGTTACCTCAGTCAAAGTTGGCCATCATTGGTCAATATGGTCAAAACCAAGCCAATTGGGTCAAAATTTCTAATTTTTAATACTTAACCAATGCTATGCCTTTTAGTTTAATTTGTCAATTTTCTTGCGATCAATCCAACCGTTGGATTTACGTAAAACTTTCTAGATTTTATTTAGACCCTTCAAATATTCACAAAAATTTTATATTTCTATTTTTGGAAATTATTTGATACATTTTCTAACTGAAATAACAGAAACCTTCAATTCTGAATTTTCCTTTCTATCTATAGAGTGGAGTTCCTGAATTTCCTGTGATAGATCTGACCGTTGGATTTGTATGAAAATTTTTATATTTGATCTAAATCATTCAAATATTCTCTAGAATTTTTGTTTCAAATTTTCTGATCTCATTTACTATGGTTTTTGAGTGAAATCATAGAGATGCTCAAATCTGGTCCTATTTGCTCTAACTGCGCAACAGGACTTCACAATTTTTCTGCTGTCAATCCGTATATCAGATTTGTGCAATATTTTTCAGTTATGATCTAAACTTCCTAAGGTATCTCCAGAATTATATTTCATGAATTTTGGACCCGGTTTAGTATGTTTTCCAAGGGTGATATCAGGAAATTTTGGTTTTCCAGATTGCAAATGACAGACAGTCAAAAGGCAACCTATTTAACCCCCTTAGACTTATCTATTTGAGACCAAATTTTTACACAACATTTTTAGTTGTTTTGTGAATGTATCCTCCAAATTTCAGAAAAATCAGACATCTCTAAGTATTTTTAAAAATTCCTAATCGAGAGCACAAAATCACGGTAGCCTACTTCGACGTCATTTTTGACATCCTTTCAGTGTTCATTTGTCATTCTTCATAAAATAGAAAATGAAGTAGACATAAAAAGCTTTAAAACAAGCTAAGATACCTCAAGATCGGAGTTCGGATGAATGAGTTATCGGCCTCGCAAAACTGGACAAGCTCAATGGTTTAAATTTTTTGGGTTTCGCAGTGACAAACAACACCCCTTCGACGCTATTTTCGACATGTTTCAAGAAGTCAGTAGGTATTTCTCATAAAATGAAAGTTGAAGTACACATTATAAACTTCAAAACGAGCTATGGTACCTCAAGATCGAAGTTCGGATGAGTGAGATATCGGCCTTGCAAAACTCGAACAACACAAGTTTCTAGGTTTTTGCAGTCGCGAACAGCAAGATTTATGGCCGTTTCTGCTCGAAATGGTCCGTGCTCGTTATTAATGGCTTAGACCTTCTTGAAAAAGGTATAAAGAGCTTTCCAAAAACTCCAAGATCACTCAAAACGGAGCACGGATGAGGAAGATATGAGAGGTAAAAAATGGCTTGCTCAAGTTGGAAATTTGCAGCAATGGTGTAGGTAAGTTGTTTGAAGGTGATTTTTGCTGCCCTTGTAGGAGTTCGTGGCCCTCTTTTCTTGCTTGTATTAGTGCCCAACATATTGAGAATTCAGAGATTAGTTGGTGGTTACATCAGATGACAAAACAAGGGGCAAAAACTATGGGGAAAGGTAGTGGTTTTCTGCCATTCCTGCTGTTGTTCAGCTGAAAAGAAGGAGAAGAAGAAAAAGGAATAAGGAAGAAGAGGGGACAAAAGAGAAAGGGGAGGCGAGCTGGGCTGTGCGTGTGACGACCCACATTTTTAACATCGGAACGACGGGTCCGACATACATGTACTCAATGTATTTTCTGAAATTATAATGAGAAAATACAAGATTCTTTCCTATTTTTCTCAATTTCGGATGAATTATTAAAGAAAATAGAAATAATTCGAGAAAATATAATTTTAAGGAGAAAACACATGAAAATATTAGGAAAATGTGTTTTCTTGAG
>JAJIYU010019475.1:0-10789 GCA_030144865.1 Tinospora cordifolia | reverse complement strand
GGCCCTTGTTCGTGCAAGTACCACAACACCGAGCAGCAGCCTTTCCCCACAATAGCAATGGCTGCACGTCTTCATCTTCAACTTCCTCTTCTCTATTCCACGGTAAAACAGAAGCTGTGGCCATCCCAATTACACCAACAGCCCCATGCTCTGTTCTCCTTCACGTATCAGCACCAGAGCAAGTCTTCTTTCCTTTTTTTTTTTTTTTTTCTTTTTCTCGTTTGGATTGTAACAGCATGCAGCTCAGTTTTTTCATCCCCTGTTTTGTGTTTCATGGCAGCTGCTTCTTCATCCCTCCCTCTCGTTCGGTTTGCGGCAGCTAGGCGTCCAGCACAGCAGAAAATTCTGCTCCCTCCTCTGCTTTCGTTTCCTCTTCTTCACGGACCATACAAACAGCAACCATACTTCCCTTGTTCTGGTTTACAGTAACAGCTATGCACTTCCCGGCTCTGCATTGGAACTCCATGGCAACGGCTTGGAACAGCAGCCAATCTTCCTCATCTTCTCTGTTTCACAGCACGAGCAGCAGCAGCAACGCAAAACAGAGCATCGCTCTGGTTCTTCTTCACCGTGTTCAGCCTGCAGCGACCTCATGCCGTCCTTCTTCTTGAGTTCCTCTGGCTGCAGAAACCGCAACGGCATATCGCACCTCTCCTTCTTGATCGATTGCAACAACAGCAGCTGCTGTAATAGTAGCAGTACCGACCCCTGTTCCATTGACACTGCTCCTCATTTCTGCAGCAGGGAACAACGACCATGGCTGCAACTGAAATGGCCAGCAGCTGTAGTTCCTTGGTCGTTCTTCATCCTCAACAACACCAGATTCCTCTTCTCTTCCTCGGTTAGCAGCAGCATGTAGTAGCAGCTGCATATACGTACCTCTCGACCGACTACGCAACGCCCCGAGACTTCCAGTTTCTTCTCTTGTTCCGACGGCTTCCACGACACTCCACAATTCCGATTTCTCTCTCTCTTTTTTTTTCATTATCTATACATAGATATATATACATATATATGTCATCTTTATTTATGTGTTTATTATTTTTTTTTTCATCAATTAATTTTTTTTTTAATCATATATATAATACTCGTCTAACAAATTTAACCCATATCAAATTTCTTGTTCTTTACTCACATTAAGCCTTACCATTACAGGTATATATATATATATTCATGTCCTAAAATCGATAAAAATCATTTTATTTATTTAAAGCTTCATTATGATTCAACATCAAACTATAGAAACTTTAATATATATACATATGTATATATATATATCTATAGGACATAAAATGTAATATTATCTTACTATTATTATTATTATTATTATTATTATTATTATTATTATTCATCTCACGGTCCCTCACGACGTGACACTATCGCGGCGTTGCGGGTGTTATAGCATTATTATCATTGTGCATACATACATATCATTGTTTTATAGAATTCATGTTCGAAGTTATAGACTTGACTACATTTTTCACTGAGACACTATGGACAAATTGGTTCACTACTCTAACATTTCAAGTTCTTCTGCGAACAAAGGGAAGAAAGTGGTCATCACATAGTGCGCATTTCTTTTATTTTGGTAGGTTTCTTCACGTAGTTTACTATTTTGAGAGTTAGTGTGATTTATAGGAAAAAAAAGATTGTAGATATTTTGACTATTACATTTCTACTACTGCTAAATAGAAAAGACTATACATAAATACTTTTTGTTTAACTTTAAAAAAATCTACTGTAATTAATTGTTTAGCTACTTTTAGATCTCTTGTTTTACTTTGATAATATTGTGTATGGATAAGGAGGCTTAATAGTGTTTTGGTAAGCTTGGCTTGCGAGTGAGTTTGTTAGAGCACTACGTCGGTTGGCTCGCCCTTCACCCAAGGAAAGGGGTCCCAACAATAATTATTTTAGGTTTATAATATGCTTAAAAGATGTTTATTAATTGATAAATATATTTTACCAAAATTTATTTATTTTTATTCATAAGCTGTAAGAAGTGAGGAAATTAATAAATATGATATGTGTGATCATATTACAATATTTTTATATGCTTTTTGTAAGAGTTCTACCCTTTCATTGGGAAAATTGCTCCTTATTTTTGCTTGTTAATCCCCATAAATTTCTTAGGCACACGATTGTGACCTGAGATTGGGTAGATGAATCAATTATATTATTTGCAAACCTTATATCAAAATACAAAAACTTAAAGATATTTAAAACAAAGCCATATCATTTGTAAAACTAATGTAAAAATTAGGAGTAACAATTTGTGACATGACAGAATAACCCAACTTGAACATGACACAAACCTAAGGAGTTTGGATTTAGCATAAACAAGTTTGCGTCAAAAGGGGTCAAACAGGATTAGACACAACTGAATTCGGACCATAAACAAGTTAACCTGATAAATCCAAAAATAACATGTTTAACATGACTATGGATAAGTTCAGTGACAAATTACAGACAAGTTAACCCTAGTCGCTCGTGTTCACAAAGGACCATAGCCACTATGATCTTCTTCTTTCCACCTGTCTTGAAGCGAAGTCACCAAGCCCCAAGCCCTTCCTAACTACCCTACGGACATCAAGAAGAGGAATACTACGGGAATAGTTCGAATGGTTACGCTACTATAGGTATAATCTTATATGCTTCATATATTATGACTATCACATATTCTACATGCTTTGAGTATTACGAATACCATGAGTAGGATTGATCCTAATGACTTAAAACATGTTGTTTTACCCCTTACTGTGCAATAGATTACCGAAACCACTCGTGAAACGTCTTTTGGAAACAAACTCGCAAGGAACGACCAAGGTAAAGGTATAAAAATCTTCTACCATCAAAATACTTATATTTGAAACTTAGGTGTGATGCATCAAAGTAAAAGTCTCTGTCACGAGAGAAACAAAAATGCACGCGGGATGCAATTTTTTGGAATAACTCGTGAACGTTTGATATGTTGACCCAATGGTAACCCACACACATGAAAACAACCTCACGTTACCGCAGTAACACATAGAGCATCGTGGTAACACAATGAACAATTAGTTTATCAGATTATTGTGCACAAAACTGTCATCGCTAGAGTATTCATTAGTTAGGACCTGTTTGTGTATCATATAATATGTAACTCACTAAATAATGGTTTTAGGGATTAAAAATGGTACGAACACTTACATTTACGAAGATTTACATGTTAAAATACTAGGTTGAAAAATTGTAGCCATCGAGGCAAGAAGTAGAACAAGAGGAGCGAAATAACATGTAGAAGTAATTACCTTGCACTTCAATTTTATTTGTGTTTAAATGTTAAACATGATGTGTATTGACTTTATTCTAAATGCCTAGAAGCATGCTAGGGTACGTTTTGACGTTGATTGGATACCATGAGCTTTTATATCAATATGAATGATGTATAACATGATGTATTCATCCATGCTAGTTGTTTACACGTTTTCATGTTATTAGATATGAAATGATTAACATGTTCAATTTATTTGATTATTTTTAAATGACTAAGATGTTTTCAAACCATGTATTGACATAGTGGTCCACGGGGGATCATTGTAGGTGTTCTCATAGATGGAATGATGGGTTAGCCCCTAATTCTCGATGATAGAATGATGGGTGTGCCCCTAATTTTCTTATGATGGAACAATGGGTGTGACCCTAGTTCCCAATTTAGGTAATGGGTGTGCCCCTTCTCCCATTGGAATCTGGCATATATTACATTTTTCTTGTCTCACTTGATACGACAATGATAAGAGAACACCGAGGTTAAGCCTTTTGGTCCAAATTAACAACTAATAAACAATTGAATGTTTGAAACGTTTAATGTATCAAGTGTTTGCATGTTTGATATTTTGACTTAAATAATATTATGAATGTCTTATGTATGATCCATTGAGCTCTTGAGTTCACCCCACCTTTCCATTTCAAGTCATCCTTGAGGCGATTCGTGTTGATATGTAATATCCTAAAAACTCTGTACTAAATAAAACAAAATTCAAGGTCTATTTAGTGAAATTTAGGTGCAAAATGAAACTGAGCTCGTTTCAGTGCTAAATTTGGCAGGTTCTAAAACTCTTATTTAGTGACCTTTAGGAATCCCAAATCACTTGAAATGAAGCAAAGTAACTTGAACTGGCCAATTGTACAACATATTCAAAAATTAACTCAATTGGTCAAGATTAGGGCTCTCATTTGCCAAACACCCTTTAGAGGTTTAAATTAGGAAAGAAGTAGTATTTAGGGTACTCTGAGGATTCAGAATGACCTGAAATTCCACGGGATCGCATAAACTAATAAGACACACAACATACCCAAAAATTAGGATAATTGTCCAAGATTCAGGTGAGTACTCTCAGTGGGTTTTATATAAGGAAGGTTTCTAAGAAAATCACCTTAGGCCAAACTATATCCTAAAATTTGTGTCCTGATCATGTAGTTCCAAAACTATAGGTTATACACCTAAATTCCTAGTGATTAGGGAGATATTAAATTTTAATAAATTCATGTGAACCCATGAAGGCATAGCCACCCAAAACATATGCAAGTCACATGGGTGGAACACCACGATCAGGTGCATCCCCACCCTACTCAACCACCATGGGACTTCTTCACTTATTTGATTCCATGAAACATGATCCAATGTCCACACAAGTGATTCAATACACCATCCCTACGAGACGTCCCACCTAGGATTTGGAAATCCATGAAGAGTGATTCCATACACCAAGCTAAGTGATCATGTGCTCCATGCCTCAGCTAAGCCAAACCAGTCCAATCATGCACATGTGTGTGTGCACGCATGTGAGTTAACCTAATTAGAAATGTTTGAAATCTGAATTGATGCAAAAAAACCCCTAGCCATCCCATGTGTTTAGCAAGGAAACCAAAATCAAAAACTCTCTTTATTCACCTTGGCACCAAATCTAGGAGATATGCCCACTTAGTGTGCCACCTATGGGTCCAACTCAAATTAGAAAGTTTCCTAGAACCTAGATCAGTGTGTAAGACTATGATATGGTGTCCCTCATGCTGTGATAGTGTGCTCAACATAGCTGGACATCTAAGAAAGAAAATAGAAAAAAATTTCCATGTGTGTGTTTGTGTGATAAGCAAGTAAGAAAACCAAATAAGAAGGGTTTTAGAGAATATATTCCTCTACTATGAAATGTCTAGAATAGATTTAGAAGGGTTCTAAAATAAAGATATTCTCTGAAACTTGAATTTAAAAAAAATCCTAGAGAATATCCTTTGGTGCCATAAGAAAATAGGCAAGATTGGTGATCCATGAACTCACTTACCTCTTTCACACTCTAGCGATTTGAAAACTTGCCCAAACATTGAGAGCTGCCCAAGAACAACCCAAGAACATCCCATATGCTCATGAGCATCTATATAAACCCCCTAAGTTGCACACAATTCCTTAGTCCAAGAACAAGAGCGACTCCTCCCTATTTTGCTCTCAAACGTCTTCTTCTTCTTCACCTCTCTTCTAGTTTTCTTTTGTGCATAAGTGAGAGATTTTTAATTTTAGTATTTAGTGATTAGTAGAGAGTTATTTTGCTGAGATTTGAAAGTGCTAATGCAAAGGGAACCTCTGCTAGAATTTTTGGGAAAACATCTCTTAAGGTGGAAGTTGTTTTTCTTAAACATTCTTTTCGTATTTGAGCCATTAACATGTTCATTCTTGTGTGATGTGTTTTTCAAAAAATCATGATGTATGTTCTTACTTTTATTTATCAGTATTTATGTATGTTTCATTTTGGATGAATATTCAAGGTCATGCATTTATGATGCTCAATTCATGTTAGTATCTTGTTTAGGAATTATTCGAATGTTTGGTGCATGATATTGAATGGTGGGTGAATTATTTTACAGTTTATTAAATTCTAAAATTTATTTCTAGTTTGTTCTTATGTTCTAAAGTTTTATTTATATTTCATGAATATGAGATTTAAGATGAGAAGATGGTGATATAAACCACGTACCATCATAATAGACACATGGTTGCTATGGGTGTTATCTTCATATGATTAGTTCATGAGGTTTGTAATACCTAAGCGATTGATTGGTGGGTTAGAGTCCCTAAGTCCAAAGTCTAATGAAATTGACTAAGAAATGTTATATTTCACTCTAGGGAGTCACTTAGTTGAAAACATCAAGGTTTAAAAAACTCTTTTGGTCTAAGTTACAACTTTACACATTTCTTATGCTTGAAACTCCTAATTTTTTATAGTGTTTGAATTATGAATGTGTTAGTGATTTGAATATGAAAATGGTTGTTTAAGATCCATTGAGCTTAGTGCTCACCTTTCTTTTAACATTTTTTGGAAATTGAATATGCAAGGACTCAGGACATCTCCATTGATTTTATTTAGAAATTTCGATGTAGGGCATGTGTTGCCCAATTTTGTTATGAATTCTGCTATAACTATTTTAAGTTGAAAGTTATAAAATTTATATGAATTAATAAAAATTTGGAATTTCCTTTCTATCTTATAATGTAGCCTTGTTTAAATTTAGTTGGGTTATGTACTCTTGTTTTGCATTAAGGCAAGGGATAATGGGAATAGAAAGTCAAGTGTGCGTCACTTGTAAAGTAAAACAGGACCCAACCCACCTTGTGGTTAAGTCCACTATTTCAACAACTGTGTCAACAATGGTTAAGTCCAAACACTCATATAAAGAATACGGGGGTCGGGGTGTTACATGATAGTACTATAAAGTACTGTGATAGTTGCAAACCTCACTGTTGAGGTTGTTACCTGATTTTTCTTTAGTTTTTGAGTGCATTTGGTTTAGACTGGGCAAATGACCCTTTTTTATTAAAATTTATATTAATATTGGTTGGGATATGTTTTGGGCCACATGGGCCAAATTTTCAAGTTTTATTTGAGAAACTTGTAATACATTTTAATCAATTCAATTATTGAATTTATAATTCTTAATATCTATTAGACTGTTTCCAGTTGAGATAAATCTTGGTGAGTCCAAGAGTTTGATGATCTATTTATATGTGATTTTGTACATCCAGACGGTATTAATGAGAAATTAAATGTGAGAAAAGTAAAAGTCTGATTCTCGATAGATGACATGCGTGTCGACATTTAATGGCGCATCTCTCCATGCATGATAGACGTGACAAAAATGAAGGACCGATAATTGGGGTGTTACAAAGTTGGTATCATAGCTCAGTTAGTAGACAACTGGGCGAAAAGATAGAGAGAACCTAAGCAATGGATGCCAAGGCGAAATGAGAGCTTAGACTGTACAATGTTAGGCTAGATGTGTACTAAGATGCCAATGGTGGTAGCTAGGGTTGATGATGGTTGTGGGTTCAACGGAGGAACAACTTAGACAAGTATCGAGACCTTAGGTCTAGGAAAAGAGACCATAGGTAAAGACTTAGGTGTGGCCAAGGGGGCACAGTGGATCATAAATGAAAATCATTAGGACATAAGTCAAAGACTGAAATCTGTGAAAAATGAAGGTTAGGACACAAGATCAGGACGATCTTGTATTTCTAGTTTCTGCGTGGTATGGGACGTGTAGGAATTAGGGATATAGAGGAATCCTAGACGTGGAGATTAATAGGCTATGATTGGTGAATGATCGTTGACTTTGGAAGAGCTTGTTTTCCTATGTTTGGCTGGTATGGGATGATCAAGTATAGTGGGACTTGGGAGGCCTTGGTTTTTCACCCTTGCCCCCTTGCTTCTTACCCGACGGACAGGTGTTTATAGCACTTTTGGCAACTTTGGTGAGTTTTACCTTGTTTCTTCACCATGACTGATTCAAACCTTTCTGAACTAGAGACTTCTTGTGTTACTTGCAAGATTGATAAACTTTTTGAAGTAGAGTATCTTCCTGATACCCATGGTATAGTTTCCTTAACTGAACTTGTTCTCATTCGTCCTCAACAAGTATATCATATCCCTATTGTCACTTTTTCTAAAAAGATTTCTAGTCTGTTTAAAAAACACACTCCTAAGAGCCCAATCAAAGAATATGTTCAAATATCTGATTTTAATGAACATCAAGTCCCTGCTAATCAGATTGAACATTTCTTTACCCTTACCCGTCCTTCTCCTTTGCTACTCTCTTGGAGAAAAGATGGATATAGCCATCTTCATTATGGTGCTGTAAAAATATCTATTACCTTTCATGGCAAAAAAACTATTGAAGCTATTTCGAGGATTACCTTGCTTGACTCTCGCATGATCAGATATGCAGATGTTGTTATTGAAACTGTCCATACCACACTTAACTCTGGTACAGTTTTTATTACTTTCTATCCTAACTTCAATGTATCTCTGTGAGATCCTCATGCTCTTACAACTTTGAGTCTTCAAGTTTAACTTGCTGGTACTCCTCTGGTGCAAACAGCTTTGGCTGCCACAATTCATTATCAGATTGCTTATAAGGTCCAAAATGATGCTATTGATATTCCCTATAAGGGCTATAATCTTCAAAGTCTGATACTTGATATCAATTCTCAAGGAGTAGTAGCCCATACTTTTATTCGTAGATCATTGCCTTTAGACGGACTTCAAAAGCTTTTTCTTGAAAAATGGATCACAAGCTATGAAGCCCGTTTCCAGACAACTGAAGTCCAGCAAACTTCTTTTGTTGTCCATCATCGACGCTCTGACGGACTTGTTAAAACCATTTTCCCCAAGAATCCTACGACCCTCTGCGAGCCACAATAGCAGATGTGAATATGGTTGATATCTCAGAGGTACCTCCTTCTCATATTTGGTGGGACTCTCCTTGTACGTGTTCAAGTTATTTGGATTATGATTTTGACTTACAATATGATGTTCCTGAAAAGCCAAAAAGACGATTTTCTCAAGGAAATCTTCAATAACGCTATAAAGCAGGAGATCCTCAATTTGGTCTCATTGATTCTCCTTCAGGGCGTTTCCAATATTTTGTTCTTTTCTCTGAAGATGTTCTTCCAGAGTGCAATGTTATTTCTGGCTCTGTCTCTTCTCAGGTCCCTCCTAATGACAAATCTGAAGATCCTTTTATTAGTCTTCCCATGCAATACCAAGTTAAACAAACCAAAATTGTGATGCCATCTGGGCCAGAGCTGAAACCCTTAACTAATACTGAAGCAGTTCTCAATTGGCAATCCAATAATGTTTTGTTTCAAAATGATCTTCTCAAATCCATTGCACCAAAACAAGATGCTATGGCACAAAAGCAAGACAAGTTTATCCCGCAACAAGATTCTCAAGAACAACTTATCATTGCTATTCATGATCGTCTAGATCAAATCCATCAAGAATTAATTGACCTGGCCAATTCTGTTGAAAGCTATGCAGAAACATCTGTTCTTTTTCTTCCCCTAGAAAGAGAATAGAAATCCCTCAAAGCTCAGTTATGAGACATTCAAGCCAAGACATCAGCTGTTCCTTCTTATGAACCCCACTATGTACCTACCCAAACCAAACCCTCTTTCGTTTTTTCTCCACTTTTCCCTGCTAATTATGAGCTTGCTTCCCAGCAAAAAACAACGGCCTTCACCATTACCTCCTCTCGAAATTCATGATCCCCAAGCTCCATCTCGTATTGCGGCTACTGAATGCCTCTTCAATAAGCGAAAAGACAAGGGTAAACAAAAGGTGTCGCAACCCACTTCGTAAAAGTGACGTCACGACCGACACATAATACCATATACACTACATCTACGTATATAATACTATGTTAGCCTCTGACACTCAATACTACTCCCTATTCATCCAAAAATTTCGACAGAGTCTCCCATTGTGATCCACAAATATCCACAGTATATTTCATATATCATTCACAAATCAAAAGTATTTTTCACTCTCATCTTAGTAAAAGTAAACTGATATCTCTCTGGTGATATTACATATACAGTGATAAGTATAATTATACAAAAGTAAAACTAAAGAAAAACAGATAAGCCCAAGCACGTAGTAAAACTGGAAGAGCTGTCTACTCTTCTTGCGCTGGCCTTTTCCCTTTTCTATCAGTTCCTGAAATGTTAAAAATTGAGTAAGCTACAACATGCCCAGTGAATATTCTTTATCTGAGGCATTTAGATATATTTAAATAAACATGCAATTTCTCAAATCAAATAAAACATTCAAATTCAGCATACCCATTTACAAAATACATAAATGCATTTAACATAGTGCTCATGTCAATTCAAAACAATCATGCACCTCCTTATCCTTCCATTAAAAACAATTATGCATCTCCTTATCCTTCCAGATTTAGAGTCAGTCTCACTTCTTGTTTGGCCTCAACAAAAGTAGACCGCAACTCTGATTTTTCCCATTTCCAACTCATTTCGAGGATTATCACATAGGGAAAGGCTGATAGCTCTCATGGCTCAGTCTCATAGGATTATCACATAAAGAAGTATTATTCCCCATGGCTCAGTCCGTCGAAACGATATCATATTTTAGATTTGCTCTTACAAATCCAAAACACGTTGCCATGTAAATAAAATTTCGTGAAAGCCAAATCAAATGCAACATATGCTCATATCAATAACATGCTTACATTCAAATCATTTTTTATTTACAATGCCATATAAATAACAAAGATAAAGAAATACTTACAGAATACCAACACTAAATCCCGTTGGCACGTAACACACTCTCGGGTAAATAACCAGTTTTTTCAACCTTTACTGTAAAATTCAATAATATATAATCCATCATTTCATATCATATCAGGTGCATCCATTCATGTTTAAGAAAAATCAGAAGTTCTAGACATAAAGCATTTTTCT
>JAJIYU010019474.1:0-10773 GCA_030144865.1 Tinospora cordifolia | reverse complement strand
TGCGAATCGCGCTGGAATAACTCGTTAATGAGTTATATTGTAAGGATGACTCCTTGGATCCTTTTGAATGGTTTGAACTCTGTTTTAATAGTGAAAAACAAGCATGAGCTCTCAGAGATGGTTGGAGAGTTGATCTTCACAAAGGTAGGGAAAATAGAAGGACCCTAAGATTATAAGAACAATATATTACCTTCTAGATTGGTTTGCCAAGAATCTATGACAGGAAAGCTCAACTTTGAGTGTTGTTCTCCTTGTTTTCTCTTGTGGGACGAGTTGGGAGAGGAGAGAAGAGAAAAGTCAACAATGAAGAGAACAATGAAATTCGTCACTTAGGATAGGAGAAGGAGGAAGAGATGCCCTATTTAGACTTTGAATAGGTTTGAGAGTCTTTGTGAGATGAGGTTACCAATATCTAGAATTCCTTGAGATTATCTTTGATGTAATTTCATCCAACTTGTGTTCGTCATCCTCATCTATTAGTTGGGCGTAAAATATAGTGGGTGGCGAGTTTGATCGAGTCACGTGCAAATCACAAATTTCATGCACGCCACTCACTATCGTGGTAGTGAATCCATTATCGTGGTAATAGGAACATTTTTTTTTTTAGGCTATTACATAGTACTTGAACTTTTTAAGAAGGATGCCTTTCTGTTATTAATTTTAAGGCTTTCAGCAAAGCTTTGGAAACTAGATTCTCACTACTATTGCTATTAATCGCTTTATGTACCTTATTCTGTACCTGACTCAGAATATTTTGTGACGTTGAGAGTCGTCTAGCTTCTTAGGAGCTAGCAAAAGCCTTTTGACAATACAAACCACTTCTTCTTCAATATCGGCTTCATCAATATCAACATCCTCATAAATATCTTCTTCAAGCTCTGGTTCTCCATCGCATTTGCCTTCATTAGTAAAACTAATAGCTTGCATATTCAGGCAATTATTTGAGAAATGACTAGACTGGTTGCATCAAAAGCATTTGCCTAGATTAGGACATTCATAAAAAGCATTGATTTTGGCCATGGGTGTTGGGATGAGTATTCATCAAAATTCCTCCTCGATTTTGTATTTAAATGGAAGGTAAAGGAGCTTCCATTGCAGAATTGTCACTGCCACCCGTGATTGTTCAACCCTTTCAAATGGCAAAGTTGTCTACAAGCGCCATGAGAACACACAGTTGTTTTGTTGATGTGATTCTCCATTTCGTTGCCAAACTAACAACATTTTTCATGGTCCCAATGTCTTGAAGAGATGCTCCACCTTGAATAGTCAGTTTTAAACCTCCAATGTAACAAGCTCTCAACTGATCTGTTGTTTTTGGTAAATTAACTCTGGCATTTAAATGATGAACTTCTTTTGTCTATTCTGAAAATGCTCTGATTTGCCTGTTTTGACAATTTTGATACTGTTGATACAAGAATTGCATATTCTTTGGAGGTTGCAGTCACCTTTATAGCAATCCTTTCGTCTTGGGCTAGGTGAGAGCACACTGTTTACCTTGCTGTTACCTATTTGTTTGAAGTTGTTGCTACCAAGTAGAGGTGCCCCCGTTGCATGCATACAACATGAACTTTGCCTGATTGTTATTTGCAGTATTCAAAAAAAAAATAAAATAAAATAAAAATTCAACATTGTGAACCCAACCAAGAAAATCTTCAACATTATTCGTTGTCAATTGTCAACTTGATGGTGAAATAAATAATCTTCGTAGTCGCTCAACAAATAATCTAAATCCCCTTGCTGTTGTTGTTGAGGATTACATGGGTTGCTGGTGTTGATAATATTCTGTCTTGCAAAAAGGCAAAAAAGAAATCATTCAGGTCATTAAAATTTCTTCCAAAATTTCCAATGCCCGCTTTACAAATTCGTGCCCAGTTTCGTACTCACCACAACAACTGCTAGTGGACATCTCCAGGGTTGTCGAAGTGGCATTTCTGCTGGTCATATGGTGGCTATTGTTTGTTGTACACTGGAAGTGGTGGATGGTTGCATCCTGGTTTCTGAAGGCTGTGGACTTCACAATCTTTGCGTGGGGCTCCATTTCCAATGTAGTTCAATTGTCATTGTGGTCATCGATGCTCATTTGTTGTCATTGAGTGCTAGCCATCGACCAACATCGTAAGTGTATCCGCTTGATGTACTACAGGGTTTTGTGCACCTTGTTACACATCCTGGAAGTCGCCAATTGTCTACAGCGTTGCTTTTGCCACAGTCAAAGTTGGGGTCTTGCTTGTAGTGTGGGTTTGGTTGGGGTAGTTTATATCCCGTCTCCCTTGGATAGTTAACGACTAAGTGTAGCCATCATCTGCATTAGATTCTGCAAACTTTCTTCTAAGCTATTGAGTCTTTGCTCAAGATTGTTAAACTGTTAATCGTTGTCAATGGATCATTGCCCACCAGAACCATCCTTAACCATTAGATTAAGGTGATGATCCCTCTCTTATTCCAAATTTGGCAGTGGAAATTTGTTTCTAATGAGAAAGGAAAAGAATTGAATGACTGATCCTTTTTACTGAAGATTATGAATAACCGAGAAATTTATTACTTGAATGAATTGGAATCAGTTTAAACAACCCTTTAAAAATAGAGGCTGTGATTACAAAGTAAAGAGCAAAAACAGGAAATTTTTAGGGTAAAAACTCATTGAGGAAATTAAACTTAGCAAAATTAAGGATGGAAAATTAAAAATAGGCTATTAGAATAGCTAAATGGCATTCTGTATTGCATCAAAATTTAATTTTAGATTTTTAGTGTCGTGAAGTTGTTACATGATAATTATTATTGATGCATGGTGAAGGAGAATACAATTGCATTTCCAAATATTATTGTTAACTTTTACTAGTTTTGCATTTTTTTGATGTTTGGTGTAACAATAACTGTTGCAAATACATGTAGAATAATCAATTCTGCCCATATGGTTTATCACTGTATTTGCACTAGATGTTTCTTTTGTGGGTGATCATATTCTTAATTTTGGTGAATTAGGGTGTCCATCCATCTATTAGAGGAGAAGTTTGGGAATTCTTACTTGGTTGCTATGATCCTAAGAGCACCTTTGATGAACGAGAGCAGATACGCCAAAGTAGGAGGTAATCCCTTTCCTCAACTTTAACCTAGATTTTGGGAATTGTAAGAACCATACTTCATATAGTTCTTGAATGCTTTGCTTGGCTGCATTTCATGACATTTTTTTTCAGTTCCTTTTTATTCCTATTATTAACAATCATTATAGTTATTTAAAATGGCCTGAGGTTACCTGAAATGAAGAGAAGAGAAGGAATGTGAGGGCTACATAGTTAGAGAACTGTTTTTTGGAATGTGATGTGTTTGACTGGAACGAATGGCAGAAACAAGCTTCCTTCTCTGTGCATATGAGGAAATTGAATGCTGTCAATCTATGCTATGGGCAACTTTTTGAGTTGATGGCTTATTATGATCGGTTGGAATTTTAAACACAATGGTCATAACACTGAGCAATTGAGCTGTTGTTTAGGTGATATTCTCTTCCTTCCAGTGATTCATAGCCTTGAGAGATCCCTATCTTCTAATTATGACATGGTGGTTTCAGTGCAAGATAGATGGAGATGCTGTCTATCATTTGCCTTTATGTGGTAATCAGATGCTATTGTTTCTGAACAGGATAATCTGTTTAGCATGAATCTGGAGACTGGAAACAATTCTAATGCCTACCACTGGGAAATGAGTTCACTATTGTGCTCAATTACATATATTTGTTATCTAAGTACATTCATGTGAAAACTCTAAAAATAACCTTGGTTGGATGGTAAAAGCCAGTAGAAAAACTGATTCGAGAGCCGCCAAAAAAGGGCTGCTCGATGCTCTAAGCTCTTGCCTATGTGAGGTCCTGGGAAATGATTGTACCACATTTGAGTGCTTTGAAAAATGGTATAGCTAGCTGAAAGTCTTGGTTTATGAATTTGTAAGCTAGCATTCTTACAGTATTTTCTTATGACACTTGATCAACAAGGATTTTTTTTTTTTTCTTTGTTTTTTGATCAACAACAGAAATTTCATAAGCTAGCATTCTTACAGCTCTCAACCCATCACAGAAACAGAGCAATGAGAAGAATTATTGCATAATTAAATGCTGACTAAGCATCTTCCCCAATCCCCAAACTAGTCCTCCAATGAGAAATCCTTGTCCATATTGGATATGGATACCCATGAAGTAGCAAGGAGTTTGACGCTATCCTGTACTTTACCTCCATCCCCAGCCCAAGAAATATTTTTCTTGTTTCTTTCCATCCAAATCAACCACAAAGTAGCTAAAGCTGCAATTTTATCTGCTTTCTTACAGCTACTTGTTCCAATTGAGCGTAGAGGCAATGAGAGGCAGCCTTTCAACAATCCTGGAACCTGAAATATCGCCCTGAAAAGTGACTTCATCTCTCCACACCCTGAGCAAATGAGCATTTTCAGAAAATATGCTTCATGGTCTTCCCCTCTGCCTGGAGTTTCAATTGATGCTATTCCAAAAACTTCTAGTATTGGGCCTTTTTCATTATATTTGTTGCTATTGGACAAACAAAAACAAAACAATGCAAAACTGTTGAGCATAAACACAATTTTTCTAAGTAGCATAAAGTGAGGAATTGCGAGGGAGTAAATTTGGGATATAACTTATTTAGCTTAGGTATAAGAGAAGCAGTAGAAGTGGCTCTTACTTTGTTCATGGTTCCCTGTGAGGCCATCCCAAATCTATAGGTCTTTGTATTCGATGATGCAGCAGTTATCAGCCCTCAATTGCAGTTAGCTGACTTTTTTTGAGTTTAATGGCTTTTTTTTCTCGTTATATTTGACGACAGTTCCTCAAGCTCTGGCATTACCAACCATGCAGTTGAAATTATTGTTTCCTTTATTGAAGCTACAATGCCGTTTCATTATTTTGTAAGTGAATCTTTGAAGAAAATTGTCTAATATATGTATTTTTGTTCATTCTTGTATGCAATCTAGATTGCAGTATGTTAGGTGGAAGGAGAATTGTACGGAGATGGATTCTGTTGTTGGTAGTGGTAGGATTATCACAGCCCCATTAATAACAGAGGATGGTGAACCTATTCAAGATCCTTTGGTACTTTTGGAAGCAAATCCCAACAGAGGACTGGCTACATCAAATGAAAATGGCAATGCGGCCACTGGAAACCCTTCAAGTAAAAATGCATCAATTAGTTCAGAAAAGGCGAAGAATCATGCTCCTCTTGATAAGAAAGTAATTCAGTGGAAGCTTACCTTACATCAGATAGGTAGGCTTTTTTTCCACTTATGGTAGTGTTTGCTGCTGTGAATAAGATATTGTCGTCTTCTTTCTGAGTTTGGCGTATACAGAATTTTTTTTTTCTCAGCTGCTTTTCTTTTGAGCTGTGCACTACCTCACGTGCCATGGATGGATTTGAAACACATAAAGCACTTAAATTATGATTTGAAATAAGTACTAAAGGTTGCAAATCTTTCATTCTACAAGTGTGGCTTCTGGTCAAGTAGAAGTTACTGGATGATTTAATTGCAGACTTGCAGTTGTAGCATGCAATTTCCTTTACTATTTTAGCAATTCTGTAGAAGTGAACCACTGCCTCTGATTAATTCAGAAAAGAAATGTATATGTTGGGGCATCAAGATTGTTATAAATTGGAATGTTTTGACATTAGCATGAAATGGAGTCAAACATTCGACTACTGATGTTCTTTACATCTATTATAGGATTTAGAGTACCTTGCAAATGAATTTTGATTCAAAAATGAAACAAGAGTATTGCTACATTCATGATAATATTGTCTGGCACCCAGCAGGAGTTCTCAAGGATTGGGGCAATAGAACTAACCAAACTGAATCATCCTCTTCTGTTTAGTTCTTCCAAAACTGAGATTGGGTTGTTATTTATTAGTCAATCAAGAAGGTGGTAAGACCCTTGCAGAGTTCCCCAACAGCATAGAGCTTGGGAAGCTCGGACCCGGTCAAGATCCGAACAACAAGGAGCACTCAACTACTAGTCTAGTCTAGTAGTGGTTTTTTTCTATTAGTTTAGTTGCGATGCAAACGGGCGCCCTTATTATTTGATTAGTTGAGTAGGCTTGCGTTAGTTGTCTGCTATCTGTTCCACTCCCATTCTTATAGAGCTTACAAAACCTAGTGAGAAAATATATATATATATATATATAAACTGCATTATGTAATTGTTCAGTTATTTGATCAAATTTTATATGTTCACAAGCCCAATCGTGCTATTGTGACTGAGATAACTATTGAATTAAACCAATTTAATAATTAATCAAGTTAGTCAACCCAAAGCAAACCAAAATTAGTTTTAGTCGGGTCAATTTGATTTTATTGTACAGGACAGTTTAGCTTGGTTTGGAAACTTTTGAACAAAATGCTTTTGTTTTAGGCTTTTGGTTTATGTTTTATCTTGAAATCAAATTGTAAACACTCCCCAGCGTCAAGGTGATTCCAAGATGATCTGCCTTCAGAGGCAATGCCTAGAATTGCCTAGCTGATAGAAATCAAACTGTCTATTTAAAATATGTCTACAGATTTTATACCTTTTTTAAGGTTTTGAAACTAAGTAATTGAGTGCCAAGGTGGCATTTCACATTGGTGGGGGACCTGTGGGTACAGTGGGAATATTTGTCCCAAAACCAGGGGCTTCCCTATTTTCCTGGTGGGTTGCGGTTTGGGTTAGTTTTTAGACATGAGCTTGCAATAAATTGTATCCTTTAAAAAACAAATATAAGTATTTATTCATGTCAACTTAAGATACCTATGTGAGTATGTTTTTCTAGATTGAATTACAATTTTCATCTGAATGCTGCTGTTGGTTCATTTGGTACATTATTTCTTCTTTGTCAAGAAATTGTAGTTTACTACTTTAGTACTAAATTTAATTTTTTTGTAAGCTAGTGACATATTTGATTGAATAATACATCTCAAACTATTTATTTTGCATACTCGCCTTAACCTTTGGATCTACTGTTCATTATGCTAGGGCTTGATGTGGTTCGAACTGATAGGACATTAGTATTTTATGAGAAGCAGGAGCATTTAGCAAAGCTGTGGGATATTCTAGCAGTTTATGCCTGGATAGACAAGGATGTTGGCTACTGTCAAGGTTCATAATTCATGTTTGAGCTTTCTTTTGTTGCAGACTTTTTTGTTCTAGGCTGTGATCATTGCTTAATTGGTTTTCTATGAAACTGATTACTTGGTTTAGATTGGTATTTGAATTTTCTTTTGCTGCCATTTCTACGTTGCAGTTACAATCTCCATTTTTTGCTTGTTTTCTATTAGATTGTTTACTTCTTCCTGAGAATTTTTTATCACTTTGATCTATTCTTTCTTAATTCAAGATCATTGCATGATAATTTACCCTAGAAAAATGAACTTAAAAAGGAATTATGACAAGTGGAAAAAAAACATAAAGCATAAAGAAAATCAATACTTATTAAAAATTCTGTTAGATACATAATGTATTTAAGATTTGAGGCCCCTTCATCCCTTTTACTGGTGTGACTCACATATAACCTCTCTGGATTTTTTTAGTTGATAAATTTTGTGAAGGTCAACTCTTGACATCTATGCTTTAAGTTTAACAGCCAAAAAATTTTACATCTCATCCAAAAAGACTATTTTTTAAGTTATATTTCTGACTATATTGTTTTTTGCAATGATGTTTTGTCTCCACAATAGATTGGTTGAGCGGTTTATACTTTCTTCAAGAGTATGATCTGACCATTCATGGAACTTTGAGATTTTGTTGGAGCACTTGTTTCTTTGCCTCACTTTCTGTATATGCATGCCAATGTTATTTTGGGGAGGGCATCCAAATTTGCTTTCTTATTCAAAATTGACTTTATCTCTTTTTCGCACCTAATAGTAACGCAACTAGGACTTGTTTGTGTTTGGATTGATGATAAGGTTCCTGACACAATTTTTTAAAGACAAATATGCATAGCTAGCGAAATTCAAATACAATCTTTCCCAGATAAAAAGAATAGAAATAAAATAAAGACAGTGCCCCTTTAAGCTTGGTATGTGTATGTTTGCTGTCCTATAATATCAATATTCAAGCACTTTGGTTAGATTTCTGCCAACTTCCAAAGTTCATTAACTACTGATGGATCGTGTTAGATCACTGTTCATCTGTCTGGCCTAAAACAAAGGAAATATAGTAAACTGCTTGACCATGAGGAGGCTGTTATGCTTCAACACTGTTACATTAGAAAATGGAGGACATGTTGGATCATATTGCTTTGGCTATCCATATAAACAATGTCAAATATAAATTATGATTTTGGAAACAACAATTGTCATGAATAAATTTCTTGATTTCGTGAGTGTTAAGAATTTGAAAAATTTTGGTCGGCCTAAAGCTTATTTATCAATGCAGAAATGATTGAAGTTTATAGGCACGACGAAAGTTTGGTGGAAATGATCAAAGTGTTTTTTGCCCTCTTTTTTATTTAAGGAAATTATATAATAATCACTGACTTACACTCTCAAGTTTTATGTTAAAAATAATCAAGTTGACTATGGAAATATTATAATTTTCTAACACCTTCATGGCACACTAATATAGATACTTTAAAGTACAACACAACGAAAATGGAAGAAAAAAATAAATATGCTTAGGCATGTTAACTTCACTATTCTGCTTGATTAGATGGTAGGAATCAGAGAAGAGCATGAGAATGAAGACGTCACTGCTAGATAGATATTGGTTTTTTCACAAATTTGATTGTCCTGTTGATAGAACTGTTTTATTGCTTCATACCATTCATTTTATTCTTGGTGTCTTTGGAATTGAGATTGTTGTCTATTGGTGTTGTCAAGACAGAAAGGCAGAGCTAGGTAGGTTTAAGGTGGAGTATAAAATAATTATTTAAATGTCCCTTAAAAATTATTTATTTATTTATTTATCCCTTACTCATATTTATACATATAGACATAAGTACATACATATATACGTTCACACACACACACATGTAATATTAATATAAATACATAATATTTGTTTTAATATATTATTTAATTTTTATAAGTGTAGGTTTTAAAATAATTTTTTTTCAAGCCCTCCGAAAAAAAAAGAAAGAAAAATTTATAAACACTGCCCCACAGGCCACAGCACCTATGTTTTTGCCTAGGTGACAGCTTCACAACATTGGTCTATAGAAGTTGCAGATTATGTAAACTCTTTGAACAACATTAATTTTCATATTTCTTTTGATGTTTCTTCATGTAAAGATATGTACAGTTTTGTGTTTCCATAAGGAGAAGTTTCAAGCCTTTTGTTAATATTTTACACACGCATGCACACATAGACACACCCATAACGCACAAACACACACACACACACACATCCCTTCTTAGGTCCTGCAACTGCAAGAGCCTTGTTCATTAATTCAACCCTTACGTTTTCTGCCCTTCAGGAAAACTTTGGTGCTGCTCTTACACATACATTGAGCAAGGCAAAAGTAAGAATAGTAACAACAGCAAATATGTAGAATTATTCTATATAAAACCGCTTATGATTAAATATATATAAGAAATCCATCTGAAGACAAGTTTATCTCCAACTTTTTGTTTAGATGAATTTTTCATTGTTATCATCCATTTGAAACAAACTAATAATATTCTGAAACTCTGACTTTATTAATCAGTTGGGTCAAATAAGCTAATTATATAGATTGTTTGTGCTGTCAATCACTTCTCTTTTTGAGAATCAGGTGGATTTGTAGTGGGGCCAATCTCATGATCTGCCTGACCTGAGCATCAAATATTAGAAATTGAGGGGATTTGCATATGATCCTACTAAAGAAATGAAGGAAAACCCATCCATGAAACTGTTTATAAGGTCCCTCTCCATATTAGTGTTATAAGTCCCAAAAAAAATTTGTCCAAAGGAACTGTTTATTGGATCCCTAGACCCTTACACCATGACCATGTCCCGACTGAGATGTCTTTGACATTGAATTTCTTTTCTTATTCTAAATATTATGACTAATTTGCTGAACGTCATTCCTACTTTCAAATTTGATGAAGTAAATGACCTTCTCTATGTCATTGATTTTGAATTAGTTGATTGCCTGTTCTAGAATCTCTATTATCAAATAATTTTCCTTTTTTGCAATATATTATCCATATATCAATACTAAATTATTTGTTTTTATGAAATCTCTGATCAGGCATGAGTGATCTTTGCTCTCCAATGATAATCCTTCTTGAAGATGAAGCAGATGCATTTTGGTGCTTTGAACGCTTAATGCGCAGATTGGTACAAATTCTCTTATTTATAGTCCCATGTTGTTCAAACATGCATTGGATCCATTAACTTCCATTATTGTTCTTATTTTGTTCATTTAATGAACTTTGGATATAGTAATTATTTATTGTGATAGACTTCTCAAATTGTTTCTTTTGTTATCATTATTTTTTTAGTTAGTTTATTCTGTAATGGAAGTTGTTTTAAGCTGATATTAATGAAAATCTGCCCTCAAACCATGATTTACAGTGAACGTCTGATTTTTAACTAAAGAAGAAATATGTGGATGCATTTGTTCTGGCAATTCAGTTCTTCATTTTTCCCTTAAGCTCTAATCTTTTATGGAGGCAAATAAAGACTGGAGATGTCTGTATCTTCCTTTGAAGTAAATTACAACCGTGTGCATGTGATAGGCATATTAGAGCTGGTTATAAATACATGAATTGTGCATTATTATTTCCCTCCATCACCTTCTATCCTGCATCCAAATCCAAAGTTATAGT
>JAJIYU010019473.1:0-10775 GCA_030144865.1 Tinospora cordifolia | reverse complement strand
AAGATTTCTCAAACTGTTTTTCTGTCAAAAAGAGTTTTAAAACTAAACATTGAAACAGTCTGATTTTAAAGCTCTTCTAGAACCTCTGAAACCCTATTTATGCGGCTTATTTATTGACAGTTGTTGGAAAATAATGCAGCAAAGCTAAAAACCATGAAGGTCTGTTACCTGATTGGGCAGTAATGAGGAAGTTTGTCCAGAATCTCCAGTTCTTCTAGTGTTATCTGGTCAATCTTGTTGACAACATAGATGCAGGGTATGTAAACCCTACTACCCTCAATAACATCTATGAGATCATCAGCAGTAGCATCATAACGAAGTGAGACATCCGCATTATGAATCCTGTATTCGCTGCATATTGCCTTCACTGTTTCAAGGTCCAGGTGAGTGTTTGTCACTGTTGATGTGAAGTTAATTCCACCTTTATCCTTCTTCCTAAAGGTCAGATTTGGTGGATCCTTGTTTAACCTGTTCTTGGAATAAAAATAATTAAAACAAAGAAACTCTTCAGGCAACTGCATAAAAAAAACAAAATAAAATTTAACTTTATTTTAAAAATTGATGAAATATAGACCAAGGGCACGGTAATACCTTATGCCAAATCCCTCCAGTTCTTTCTCTATGAGACGCTTGTGAGTAATTGGTTTTATTGCATCAAGTACTATTAAAATACAGTTGCATGTCCTAGCAGTGCTAATAACCTATTTAGGGAAGGGGAAAAAGACATTATCATATGACATGTCTAGTGTTCCAGTTTATGAAGCAAAAGCACAAGCACAAAACACATATAGACAAAAGATACCATGATTACAATTTGCAGCTCATGCAAGCAAGCAATTAGTGAATTAAAAAGGCAATGTTATAGTATAAACATTACAAGCTACATAAAAATAATAAGGTAACTGATTCCCATTAAACATGCACAGGCATACGCATCATATTTCAATTGCATTCACTAGGTTAAATTACTATACCAAAGCATAGTTGTCAAATTGAAATCAAATCTTATTGAGAGTGCAATTAAATTCAAATTTGTAATTCAAATCATAAATTGTAAGATTTAAGCAATTAATTTTTTCAATTATGAAAAATCTCAAACAATATCAAAGTGATATGCAAATTTGTTTGGTTTGTCTCAAGCTTAAAAAAGTCCTCTTTTATTAAGAATCTCATAAACCTTCTATTTATGGGGGAAAAAATCATTGCATTCATGGTACTTTATATGAAGGTTATACAATGTGAATCACAGTGATACTCAATAGAAGATACAACAGCAGTCCAATTGCGGGACCACTCCCCAATCCTGTATCCCAAGGATCAATTACTACTGCTTGCAACCCGAAAAGAAGCAAGAAGTGAATTTTCCCATACTAGATCCACAGTAGAGAATGCATCCCCAAAAACTCTGTTGTTGCATTCCTGCCACATAAACCACAACACCAACAAACAAACCACCACCCTATGTTTCTGCCACTTATGTGAGACGCAATTTACAATGAAGAAAATTGAATCCACTCCCAGTCCTCGTCCATGTTCAAGGAGAATAGCCCGATTCATCTATACCATGTATCTCATGTGAAAGTACAATAAAAGAACAATCATGAGATGGATTCATAATCTTGTCTATAGATAGCACCACTAAGGGGAGAAAGCCATCTATGGGAATTTTCTCTGCAATTTGTCACCTGTATTCAACATTTCAAGGAGGTAACCACCTCAAAAAACTGACTTTATTTGGTTTGGAGGCTTTCCAATAGATGACTTTATTTGGTGGGAGAATAACCAGTTGTGATTAAGGAAAAGAAAGACTTAGTTGTAAACATAATAGTAGGATCCCATGGCCAAGATATCCTATTCGAGGTTTATAGGATGGTAAAGTCAGGGTACGAGCTGATGAGGGAGAGGACCTTCCCCTCCATACAAGGTGGAATGAAGTGTCCAGATGAAATCCCATGAAAACCTGGAATCATCCTAAACAGATATGAATTCTCTCACTAGTTATTTTGGAAGGATGAACCGATGAATGACAATATAAGCTTGGAATAGTGTCCAAGAGGAGTCGTCGCCACACCATGCATCCTCCCAAAATCTAATGATATCCCTATCTTCAAGTTAAGGAAAAAGATAGGAGATATAGAATGTGTGAATTTCTATAGGCTACGAAAAGTAGATTGGTTTCCAATTCCAGTATCCTGTTAGTTTTGTTGTAAATCATCCCTACACTTGATTTGGCCTACAATTGCTGCTGTTCACAAGAGAATCACCAATAAATTTTTAGCCACCTAATCCACATTCCAAGCCACAAAATTATCAATCCCTCGACCCCCAACTCCTTTCTTCTATATCACTTACTTCCAAGCAACCAAATGCAAACACTATTTCAAATCTGCTCCTTCTCACAGAAAACCCCTCATAAGTTTCTCAATACACATCACTAACTTGAACAATGGCCTAAGGCATCAATAACTGATTTAATCATCATAATAAGTCCTCCTCCCTCTTTAAGGGAAGCTCTTCTTCCAACCATCCAAGCATCTCAAAATTATACCAAGGTATTTCAAAGGCCATAGTCCCAAAGAACAACAAAGTGAACTGAACACATCCTCCAATCATTTGTTGCTCCCAATGATCCTAGCCATTGACCTTTAGCCATGTTAATAGTCTCATCGGCATCAAGCAAAACATTCAATGACTATTTGCATTACCAATACACTCATTTGATCCCTCCAATAAGACAAGTGTGTCATCTACGATTTGAAGATAGTAACTTCAACCTCCTTCATCCCTACTGTGAAGATTGCTAGTAAGCCACAATCCCTTGCCCTATCGACATTTTGCTCAGCACGTCAACTACCCAAATAAAAAAAATAAAAAGAATTTAAAAAAAAGGAGGAAAGACCTCACCTTGTCAGATGCCCTTTTCCTTGTTATCTTCCCACATGGATGTCCATTACATAATACTAAATAAGAGATCAAATTCATTTGCAATCTTAACTCCGTCACCAATTTGCCTATTGTGCCATGCCAAGCAGTTTGGAGAGATTGTCCTATGTAAGACTCGTTCAAACAACTTGCTAGTAACTCACAATAATTTTATAAAGGTTCATGGCGAGACTATTCTGTTGAATCCCTTTAAGATATCATCTTTTTGATGATGAGAAATATATATCTCTAATTGGTGATGGCATTGATGACACCATGGTAGAACTCCTCCACAAATTTCATAAGATCCTCTAAATGATATTGAAACTATTAGGGAGGATACTTATGAAAATCCTGTCCAGCCCTGAGCCCTTGTCCCCTTCACATTCAAAAGCTGCTAGCTTGATCTCCAATTGGTTTGGTGTTGGATGTCCATCCCTCTAATGACCCCTCATGCTACCAATCCGCAACTTTTACACTATAATCCGAAATCAGCTTATAGCCTAATCCAGGGGAGAGATGGATCCCATCTGACTTGAGTAGTATCAATGGACACCTACGAATAATCAAATACGAATTTGTTTATAACTTCCTACCTTATGATCAGAACAAATCCAACCACGCCTGACCAAGAAGAAACCTGACCAATCGTTTGCACAACATATGTTAACTTTAATTGCTTGTTACATCCTTTATGTCTTTTTCTTGTTTCTTACTTTTCCATTCTTGGCAATGAACTTATTAGAATGAACCATAATTATCTGGCTGATTGACACAAATCTTAACATTTTAGCGGTATCTAAAATGTTTAAACAAAATAGATCAAAATTTCAAGTTACTTTCTACAGTTTCAAATTGTCAAGTTCTCAAACTTCAAGCAATCATCTTGTTATTTGATTTGTGATTTCGATCGGGGAACTTTCTAAGATTATAGCACTTTTCAAAGTGATCATATTCTGAGGTAATGAAAAGATCTTCATGGAGATTTTTTAATCAAAGCAAACCCCAACAAAAGGATCAACTCTTCATCAAGAATTGTTGGATCAGGATTTTAGATTCTATCATATTTCCATATTTCTTTATGAAGAGTTGTTGCATATTTTCATATTTGCTCATGTGACTCATTCTGAATCATTCTCTTACGAAAATCTAATTTGGCTGAGCATCTAGAGAGGTTTCGGACTGATTTTCGTATCTTTTAAACTCCCGTATCAATTTTCTTCTATTTGCCCATTTGTGCTTTAAACTACATACTTTATTGCTTAATTGAATGTAATAAACATTTGATACTGAGAGATGGCATCATGGCAAGATTAGGCGTATCAAAGGGTACCTTCAGAGAAGGTTGTTCCAAGGAATGAAAATTCGCCAAATTTCAACAAAGTTCGAAAAATTATTTTGAATTTTTTGGCTATCAAGCCAAAGTCTAATTGTAAAAGAAAATTCACAAACATTTAACAAAACTTTAAAAATTTCAACGAAATTTGTGAAAACTTCAAAAACTACGGCGAAGTTCGTAAAAAAATTCGAAGATTTTGATGAATTTTGGTGAATTTCATAGAATACACAAGCAAATAACGTAAAATTATTAACATGTGCAATAAAAATTAAGTATTGTTAACGTTGAAATTAATGTTTGAAACTATATATTTATAATTTTATATGTAAAATGTACAGATTTATATTTATTTCCATCCTTTCTAATAGAAGTTATACATATTTTAGCATTTATGTAAAGTTTTTTAAACTTTTATAAGTTGGCAAATTTTTATAAAAAGTCTCTCAAACTTCTTGAACTCTCCGAATTAAATTTTGAATTTCATGACATAAAACACCATTATTTGATGGGAACAACTACCTACATTGGAAGGTTTAAGGAGATTTTACTTGAAAGCACAAAGTTTTTAACATGTGGAACATACTTATGGATAAATATCACGCTCCGGCATTGGCTAAGGTTGAATGTTATGCTAAGGAAAGGAAAAGTGAATTGTTGAATGATCAAGCAATAAATCTATGCATACGTGCAAGATGATGTTCCTTCCACAACAAATTCTACAAATATGCTTTTATTGTTTGTGGGCACAATATATCATAGGATCGTACTCCCAAATTTAATCTACCTTTGTATCCATTTTATTGCAAATACTAGCAAGGCCAATTTTTTTTTGAAAGGAAACAATTTTAATATATTACATTATCAGTTACAATAACTAGAAGCTTCCAATAAACCATCAGCAACAATGTTACCAAACCACAACTGCATGTTACACATATACACGACCCAATCCATAAACCAATCCAAAAGTGACAGGCATTGTAAAATATCAGCTGCAAAGACCCATGAGCCAGCTGCCAGCCTAATATTGACCCATAGAGTCGGAATCTCCGCCTATTTTCATTAAAAATACTTCTACTTCTATCCAGCCAAATTTGCCTAAATGATGTTTCATTTCTAAATAGATTCCACAAATAGGTTTTACTGTTTGGGTGCACCATAAAGCCATGTGCCCAAGTTTTGTCTACCTAGATTCTCACTACTCAAACACAAATGTAATAAGAAAAACCATCCAAAACATCAAACGTCACAACCAACACAAACCACCAAAAGGAGACAATCATATTTTTATTTTATTTTTTTGAGAGGAAACAATCATTATTGACAGAAAGAAATTTTGATAGAAACTACCAAACTGTTTTTATAACTGTGACCAAAAGTAAACAAGGAGCTTGGGATGCAAACATGGAGTTCCAAAATCGAACAGCATAATAAATATAAACTCAAGAAAAATAATGTGCCAACTGTATTAGGCTCTATAGACTCTATCATTGTAGACTTTAGAGAAGGATAGTAGTAGTAGACAATCTCATGCCCATGTAGTGCAGAAGTTATTCCAAATATTGAGAAGTGACCCTCATGGCAAAGTAAAGTAATTTTCTGATAGAGATCATGAATTCAAATCCAAAACATAGCCTAAATTACAGTAATGAAGAATGCAATGAAAATAAATAAATAAACAAATATTATTATCAAAAATATTTTTATTTTACTTGGAAATTAACAGCGTAGTTGGATTCTTATTTTAGGATTTAGTTGCTTATTTCAGTGGGACTCAATCATTTTTCTAAATTATGGTAGGATACAGATTAGGCATTTTAGATTTTCATAAACAGAAGTTACAATTGAATTGAAAGATTGATTGAACGGAAAGTTATTGATTGAATGAAAAATCACTGATTGAAAAATTGATTGTCGCGGGTTCGAGTCGCCAAGGGGCCATTCCTTGAGCCTCCCGGGTCCTGGTCTTGCGGCAGGTGGGGATACCCCATGGTGGATTAGTCAGGCACAAGTTCGGATAACACCACGTTATTAAAAAAAAAAAAATCACTGATTATTTATATCTCATTCTCATCCTCTTCCTCTTCTATTTCTTCTACTTCTCTTCTATTTCTTCTACTTCTCTTCTAATATCTACTATTTCTTCCCTTACTCCTCCCAGTGCGTCATACATTTTCGAATTTCCAGATATATACAACACTAAAACAGCACTTGATAAGGTGATTCATAGAAAAATTGATCTTCACCATCCTAGTGCACAAGGAGTCAGGAGGAAGGATCTTACTCTTGTACTGAATCCAAAGCTTTTAAAGAATCGGAGAACCAACAACCAGTGTGCGTAATAGAAACATCAACCATAACAATAACTTGTCAAGAAACAGGAACTAAACTCACCTGTCTTCCTCTACCCTTTCCATCTTTTGCACCCTCGATGATCCCAGGGAGGTCCAATAACTACAAGTAACGAAATCAACAATTTCATCACAGTTCCCAAAAAAATTTCAAGAAAAGAAGTAACAGATATGCATAAACAGAAAACCACAAGGAACATAAATAACAAGAAAGTTATAATTTTGCGTTCAAGGATGCCATTCAACATGGATAGGAACAGTTTGTAGCTAGAGATTCTTTTTTGTTCGAATAATATATGTGAAATAGTTGTTGAAAATCAATAACAGCTAGAGATTCTTTTTTGTTCAAATTATTCATGTGAAATAGTGGTTTAAAATCAACAACAGCTAGAGATTCTATTTTGTTCAAATTATTCAAGTGAATACTAGTTCAAGGAAAAGAATGTCAATGCAAGCAAAGATTGATCCAAGACACAAAAGATACATACAATTCTAAAGACATGCAGCAGTAACAGATTTTTAGGCACAAGCTTCGCCATTACTTTAAAAAATTGTGATTGTATAAAACATTATCAACCCAATATTAATGAACAATTATCCCCTTAAGCAAGGACCTGAGGTCCAAACCCTCTTGTATATCATGGAATCCCACCTCGTTAGGAAACTTTACCACTTAGTATATTGACCCAAGTCAAACCTGATTAATTAGGTTGATACCCCGGATACTGGTTAGAAGACAAATATATATATATATATAAATTATAAATATCTCTTGTTAGCAAAAGGAAGAAGAGAGAGTTCAATATAGCATATTTAATCTTTTGATTTGAAGATAGGAAGTTCTTTAGTCATTCTTGTCAACTCAAATCTATGCCAAAACTTTAATCACATTTGCAATTTTAACAAAGCCACAAAACAACCAATTGATGCTGTTTAGTCCACTTTCACTTTTATAATCCCATATTAGCATCATGATAACTCCATTCTATTTTTCGCAATTCTAAAGGGAGCACCAATTGGAGTGTATGGCTCCCACCTTTGCAAGGTCTAAAGGACTGAAACATGAAGATTTGCCTCACATTACAAGGAGATTTTAACACAAGATTGCCAATCATGAAAAATCACAAACAGTTCATAAAGGGAAATACCTGAATTTTTGCTCCTCTATACACAATAACGCCTGGTATACAAGTTAAGGTAGTGAATTCATAGGAGGCAACCTGGAAATTGCAACAAAACCAAAACATGCATAATGCCATCAAATATCAATACTATAAAAACCTTATATAGTAACATTTTTCTAGACTCAATTCCAATTGAACTTAGAAGTTCCTTTCACTAAAAAGTATGCATGGGAGGAGAAGTTAGTATAAAAGATGCTTGGATGCACACTAAGAGCCATACAGAAGATAAGATGTAAACTTTCAGGAGGTGCAAAGCACAAGCCTCAATTTTTTTTTCTCTAGAAAAGATCAAGGAAAAACGACAAACAATGTTTTCAAGAGAATGACAGTTGCATTCAAGCTTTTTCAAAGGCACATGACATGGTTAAATAGAATTTCTTGGATAATCTTTTTTTCGAAGAAAAGCTTTGGTGAGAGGTGGAAGGAAGTGGATCAGGGATTTCCTACTTCAATATCTTATTAGATTTTCCAAGGGATAGGGTGAGTGGCTGTTGAGACAAGGCAATCCTTGCTTGCCTTTCTTTTTTACTCTAGTTGTGAATGTTTTGGAAGGATACTCGGTAAGGCAAGCGCAAGATTGAGTTAAAGTTTACGCACTTACAATTTGTAAATGATCCTTTGTCCTTTCTCGCCGATGATGCTAATAATTCAAAGGTGGTGAAATATTTTGTTGGATTTAGAGGATCGTAATTAATATAAGCCAAATTGCTCATATTACTATGCAAGAGAGTTAGCTTGAGGAGGTGACTTATTAAGTCAATTGTTCCATCGGGTCATGACTAATGAATTATATACCACTTGGTGGAAATCCAAATTAATCTACTTTTTGAGAGCCAATGGTCTCAACGTGGCAAAGAGATCAAATGGTTGGAAAAGAAGCTTTTATTTAAGGGTGGAAGTCTTACTCTCATTAAGTTAGTGTTGGATGTTGTTTCAACCTATTATTTATCGGATTTAAATTATCGCTAGGCATTGCAGCTTCTCACGAGAAGTTGATGAGGAACTTCCTAAAGAAAGGTCAAGATAAGGTGCAAGGATCTTATCTTGTTGCTTGGGATTTTGTTTGGTTCAAAAAAGAAGGAATTGGGTGGGTCGAGTACTGAAAAAAACGACTCTTCATAATAGAGCTTTGGTTGGCAAACAAATGTAGAGATTCTTACATTACCATAGTCATCTATGGAGAAGGATTATTTACAAACACCATGTCTTTGGGGACAATTGACAAGAAGCAGGAATTGCAGCTACAGCCTAGAAATTTGCCTTTTCAATTTACCCACTATTTTCCACCTTACTTTAACTCGAACCTAGGTGGGGTAACCTTCTTTGTTTTCGGAAGGATGCATGTCGAATGTTCCCTAGGTTGAATAATCAATGCAGACTTTATAGTCAATCAATTGATGTGCCTTTGAATTTTGATGATATTTAGACTTCTACGGTGTAGGTTTGTCACATTGGAAACTACCCATCCCATTAGGGAGATACTGATCTTCTCTTGTGTATTTGACACAATTGAATTCTAACTACGGAGGACAACAGACAAAGTTGGCCTACAGATCTGTTAGGTTTCTTTTCCTCGAAATTCTTTTAGTCAGCTACTTTATACGACCACTCTACTCCCCATTCCACTCCCTATTCCCCTTTCATCCATTATGGGGGGCGGGCAAAATTACCATCATAAGTAATATTCTAGGTCGGGTTGTTGGCTATTGAAAAATTAGTACAAGTGATGCAGTCCAAAGCAAATTCCTAGGTATGTGTTTATCCTTGCGTTGGCATTATTTATGAAATAGTTAGGTGGAAGCAACCCATGTTTTAAATGATTGTGCTTTTGGAGTTTCAAAGCAATCTTTTCCCCTTTTATGCTAATGTTAAGTTTGGGTGGCGTACACATCGGGAGGTGGTATGTTTGGCTTTGATGTGGGGCAATTGGAAAAAGGAAAATTTAAGAGTCTTTTTGGACAATTCTTCTTCCTCAATGATGGTATAGGATAACTCACATGTTTCAGCTTCTTTTTCACTATCTGATAGTACTTTATCCCTCAGGTATCAAATAGGGTATACCAAAGCGTACACGCATTGCGTAGTTCATCCATCAATATATACAAATCATTTTTGTTTCCGAGAGGGAGAGAGAGAGAGAGAGAGAGAGAGGGAGGGGGGGGGTTTGCGAAAGATTCCATCATTTCTTACCTTCCACATACAATCTTGTGGTAGAATTATAAATATGAGAACCATGATCTAGATTCCATAAAACATTGTCAATGGAATGATTCCACCTTAAAAACAAATGTGGATGCCTAGTTATGTCAAGCTAGCTAACAAATGGAAGGCAAATGCCTAATTTCTTTTGTAAAATCACAAAAACCTTATTATAAAAGGTAGATTAATGACAATAACCATGAGGTTAAGAATACAATCCCTAACAAACTTAATAACAAAAAACATATACATAAAAAAGATGTTCAATGTGTCCTAATAAAACATTTTAGACTTGTAAAAGTGTGTTTATTTGGTTTTTTTTCTAAATAAACATTAATCTACAAAACCCACTTCTTTGAAGATTAGCCAACAAGGTCATTGTGTCTAATTGTTTACATTTTGCAATGAAATATTTTACTTAGTGTTACTTGACTCAGTGCAACTCAACTCAGCCTTTTCCCAATTCCATAGAATCAACTACATGAGCGCACTTTCTCCAATCCACTTTACCTAAGGCAAACTTTGCAATCAAATAACAAGAAGTTAGATTTTTCTTAATTATCTCGGTCCATGTTATCTTGGTTTTACCTCATTTTTGTTGTTACCATCTAAAGCCAATAGGACACTTTTCTTAACTGGTGAATCTAAAGGCCCATGTGAAATGTTCAAACTAACTTAGTTTGCAGGCTGTAATTTTACCTCCAATTGGTATCTTAACATTTCCTAGGTATGCTCATTCTAATTCTATCTTCAAAAGTTCTATTCCCCCAAGCCTTCATC
>JAJIYU010019472.1:0-10774 GCA_030144865.1 Tinospora cordifolia | reverse complement strand
GTTACCATGGGAAAAGGACCAAAACATTATTCTTTCACTATAATACTGTCAGAAAGCCTTTAAAAGTTATTATTCAGCCCATTGCTTACAAAGGCAGATGGAACAAAAAAAAGAAAAAGAATCAAATAAAATAAAATAAAATAAATCTTACACCCCATCCTGAGTGAAGACAGCAGCAAGCAAAACAAAATAAATAAAAACCAGAAAAATAAATAAATAAAAACACTGTCCAGTGCTAACAAACCTCTGTTACTGCATTAGAATCAGGATCCATGTTAACATCCCGACATTCAATATCATTGAACTTGGCATCTGAAAGCTCAAAGTTCTCCGTCTGTTTCACACCAACTCGTTTTGTCTGTTCCTCGACGATATCAAGCATTGACTTGATTTGGGTCTTCTGTTGCTCAAGCAAATCAATGACCTCACTTTTGTGCTTAGCATAGAAATCACGCAATTTCCATATTTTACTCCTCATCAAATTGTCTGAAAGAATCTGGATTGAGGACAAATAGAAAAAATGAAAGTGAATAACTGACAAAAAAGCAATATTGACTTCTACAAATTTATTAAGCTAACCTCCTTTTTTTCCAATTTGTGCACCTTCATCTTCAAATGAGCTTCAATTTCCAGCCCCTAGGTACCAATGACTAAAAGTTAGCCATGACCAAGCACAAAAAATGAAAATGAAAACCTGGACTTTTTTTTATACGAGAAACAAAAAACTTAAAATACAAATTGTTTGAAGAAAGAATTTCCATACCATACGTAACTTGTTTTGAAGATTATCAACATAGTTTCGCAATGCTTCCAGCTCTTTTTCTAATTCAAGCTACAAAATAAAACATTGTCCAAGTTTAATAGAAATGCAGAAAGAAAGCTAAAAAGAAACGCAATTTTATCTCTCAAGTTGCACTTTAGCTGCCAAAGTGCCAAAAGTCCATCCATCTTTAGTATATGAAAAGAAAGGAGGGAGCTACACATATACATATAATTACTACATAGAACCAAAAGCCTATCCATCTTTAGGTATAACAACTGAAGCCTATTGTTATGATGTAATAACAAAGCATAAAAATGTAAATCACACTCGTTAACTCCACATGGAGTAGCTGTTTTCACATTTGAACCTGTGATAATATATATAATCACAACATAAAACCAAAAGTCTATCCATCTTTAGGTACACGACTAAAGCCAATTGTTATAATGTAATGACAAGGGATAAAAAATGTAAATACCACTCATGACCTCCACATGGAGTAGCTATTTTCATATTTGAACCTGTGATGTCTAAGCAAAATGGAGCAACTTCACTTGTTGCACCCCAAACTCCCCTTCAAAATATTTTTTTTTGTACAAATTAGCTCCCAGATCATCAATCTACACTATGAAATAAAATTTTCATGTTAACATCATCGCTTCAAGCCCATGCTTCTACCACCTATGTATCCAAGTGCCATACACTTGACACATGTTTACTGCTTGTAGACTAGTCACTAATTTGATAAGACAAACACCAAAAATTAGTTATCTTGGTCAACTAATCATGATGTCAAAGATCAAAACACAATTTGATCATTTGCACACAAGGCTGCTAATCTCAAATCCAAAGGCATATCTAATACATGAGGCTCTCACAATAATGAGGCCTAGGAAGGGATAATTTATGCATCCTTAGCACCACATAAGATAAGTGTTTTTTCAGCATTCAAACTCATGACCCCCAGTTCACGTAGGTTAACCTCAATTGTTGAGCTAAAGTCCGCCCTTCAAATTTTAAACCCCAAATGAAACAAAATAATCCAAGTTTCAACTTCAAGTATATTGGAATATTCTATTTAGAAGAATAATTCTATTTCAAAACTTTGACAAGTCATTCATCTTAGTTTGTTTATAATGCTACCATTCACCCAAGCTATCTAAGAATTAAGAAGAATTGCAAAGGTAGAGTCCCTCTATACCTACTTTAGCTGAAAACAAGTCCACCCAGTTAAGAGCTTTTATAATCATATTTTGAGTTGATATTTATTGGAATTGAGTGGTGTTCATTAATATAAAAAAAATCATACGCAAATTAAATAGTTCACATTTAAATACCAAAATAAAATAAAATAAAATAAAAAATAAAAAATAAACTCAAAACAAAGTAGCTTAAACAGACTATCAGTCAACAGCCTATACTGAACTAAACTCATTGAAGTCTTTTCTCAACAAGTGGTCAACTAATCTACCATACCCACTTGAACACATCAAAGGCTAAATCTTCAATTATAATACAAGAAGATTATGTATCCACATTATTTTATGTATTCAACTTCTTCTATTATGGCAAATTTTTCCATGTTGTAGACTATAAACATCTATAAATATGATGATTTTAGCAGTGTTGTCAAGGCACCACCTAGTCGCCCAACTCCCTCTAGCGCCTAGGCGTTGGTCTGGGCGTTAGGAGGGAGTTTTTTATAAATAAGGAAAAGTCGAAGGACCCTTTTACAAATATACGTAGAATATAAGGTCTTAAAAATATTTTTTTTTAATCTTCTAAAGCCCTAACAGAACAGGATTCATCTTCATTGAAGCCCTCTTCACGTTTTTAGCATCACCGACGACCTTCGACTTCTTCCAGAACTCCGGTGACTTCGTATTCTTCCAAAACTCTTGCGACTTCGTCTTCTTCAACCTTCGGCAACTTCTCTCGCAGCTCCCTCTCTCTCGCGATCTCTCTCTCTCTCTCGCAGCTCCCTCTCTCACGCAATCTCTCTCTCTCTTGTAGCTCCCTCTCTCTCTCAGTCTCTCTCTCTATCTCTCTCTGGCAGTCTCTCTCTCTCTCTCGTCTCCCTCCCTCTCTCTCTCTCTCTCTCTCTCTCTCTCTCTCTGTCTCTCTCTCTCTCTCTCTCTCTCTCTCTCTCTCTCTCTCTCTCTCTCTCTCTCTCTCTCTCGCGCAATCTCTCTCTCTCTCTCTGTGTCTCTATCTCGCAATTCACTTCGACACTCTCTCTTTCTCAATCTCAGTTGTTCCCCTCAGTGTCGGTCTCTCTCAGTCTCTATTTGCAGATACTTTTTTTCTCTTTGGGCATCAATTGGCGAAGGGACTAACTGGTCATCAATTGTCGAAAGGATTGTCATTGTGCATCGATTGACGGGTAACATCATAACATTGCATTCTTTGTTTAATTTTTACTTGATAATTTTTTGAAATTATTTATATTTTATAAATTATCTTTTTTGTATATCAATTTGTTCATTAATGAATTTTTATGATTTTATTTTTATGAATTTGTATAGATTATAACACTAGATGGCATCCGAGAGTTGTAGTTTAAGTCTGAAGTCAAAAGATATTGGATAAAAATATGCATATTTGAAGGACCCAACAAACAAAAGTAAAGTCTCATGCAACTTTTGTCACAAGGAAGCGAGTCAAGGTATCAATCGGTTGAAGCAACATTTGACTGGAGTGGGAGGAAATGTAATTTCATGTGTAAGATGTCCTAAATCAGTGAGAGATGAATGTAGGGCAGCTCTGGTAAAAAATTCAAGAAGAAGTAGCAATAAAAATGTATTGGGTTCATCAGGTTCTTGTAAAGTAGAACAAGATTTTCATATGGAAGGAGATGATTTTGATGATGAAGATAATGATGAGATTAATGTGGTGCTACATGGTGGAAGTGAGAGTGGAAGTGGAAGTGCACCGCGACCCCCGAAAAGAAGGGGCCCAATGGATCATTTTGTTCAACTTGACCCTGAAGAAGCATTGCGAAGAAATAAAGGAAAACAAGCAACCATTGAGAGTATGATAAAAAAGTCTAAGAGGAAGAAAGTATGCCAATATATAATGAGGTGGATGTATCAACAGGTAATTCCATTTAATGCTTTGAAAGCAAAGAGCTTCAAGGTAATGATAGAAGCTATTGGACAGTTTGGACCTAGTTTGAAGCCACCTAGTTACCATAAAGGAAGAGTAACATTCTTGAAGGAGGAGTTGGCATATACCAATAAGTTGTTGAAACCTATCAAAGATTCTTGGGCAAAATATGGTTGTACTATCATGTCTGATGGTTGAACAGATAGGAGGAGTAGGAGTTTGATTAATTTTTTGGTTAACAGTCCTTCTGGCACAGTATTCTTAAAGTCTATAGATGCTTCATCATATGTGAAGACTGCAGAGACTCTTTTTAAATTGTTGGACGACATTGTTGAGAAAGTTGGTGAAAAAGATGTTATTTAAGTCATCACAGATAATGCAACGGCATATGTAGCCGCGGGAGAAATGTTAATGGAAAAGAGACGCAATTTATTCTGGACTCCCTATGCAGCACACTGCATAAACTTGATGTTAGAAAACATTGGTGCAATTCCAAGGGTGAAGGGAGTGATTCAAAAGGCTATTATTTTGTCAGGCTCCATATACAACCATGGGTGAGTTTTGAATTTGATGAGGACATATACACATGACAATGATATCATCTGGTCTGCAGTCATGAGATTTGCCACCTCATTTCTTACTTTACAGAGCATTTATAGAAAAGGAGATGCATTGAAAAAAATATTCACTTCTGACGAATGGAATGCTTCTAAGTGGCCTCATGATGCCAAAGAAATAAAGGCATGTGGTATTGTCTTCTTTATCTATGCCATGAAAATCTCAGATCCCTTGGTGAAGGTTTTGAGATTGGTTGATGCAGAAAAAGCATCCCCCATGGGATACATGTATGAAGCAATGGACAGAGTCAAAGAAACAATTAAGAAGGCTTTGGAAGAAGATAATCAAGAGTAAGTTCTTAGATTTTTTTTTTTTAATAATCTCTTCGTAAGATTATTAATTAAGGAGGTGTATTTAAAATTTTGAATTTCTAAGTTTTAACTTTTAAATTTTTTTATTGTTAAAAAATTACATATTCTCAGCGTATTATTGATAGAAGATGGAATTTACAACTTCATCACCTACTTCATGCTGCTGGATATTATTTGAATCCTCAATTTTTTTTTATGCAAATAATTTACAACGTGATTCAGAGGTTTCCAATGGGCAACATGAAGTGGTGGAGAGGTTGTCACCAAATCCAGAAATTGTTGATAAAATTTACGATGAGATGGGGTCGTATTCAGTTGATGAAGGCAATTTTGGCAAAGACTCAGCAATTAAAAAGAGAGCGACTATGGCACCAAGTAACAACTGACAAGTCTTATTTTATATAGTTATGTTTATTTTTTAATTATGTGTTAAAAATATTTATTCTTTTTATATTTTTGCGATATAGTTAAGTGGTAGTGACTTTTTGGATCTCAAACTTCACATCTTCAAGATTTGGCTTTGAAAGTTCTTTCTGCAATGTGTAGCGCTAGTAAATGTAAAAGAAATTGGAGTGTATTTGAACAAGTGAGTTATATATTTTAACTTAAGCCTTAAGTTCTTAGTTTACTATATCTTTTTATATATATTCATAACATTATAGTAACGTAAGTTATTTTTTATTTTGGACTTTTAGATCCACTCAAAGAAAAGGAATAAATTAGAGTAAAAAAGGTTGAATAATCTAGTATATGTACGTTACAATCAAAAGTTGATCGATCGACACAAGAAGAAGGAAAAGTTGGACCCAATTCTTTTAGATGATATTAATGACAATAATGAGTGACTAACTGGACATGCCGAAGAGTTTGTTCATGAAGATGAAGATTTGACATGGACACAAGTGGAAGAAACTTGGCTACCCCAAAATTAAGGTACTATACTAGAAGATCAAGACAACAAAAAGATGTGGGTGGGAGCAGCTCAAGGCATGAAGATGAGCTATTATTTGATTCATCAGATTCTGACACAGATGCTGAGTTATATAACAAAGATACTAATAAAGACGATTTTGATGATGATAATATTTTCAAAGATGTCAATATTGTAACTCTAAAAAAAATTCCTCTTGTTGATGATTAATGAAGATGTAATTTGCTTTTGTTGACTCGTGACTTTTGAGACTTTTTAAAATGTTATAAAGTATATGAATTTATAATGATCATGATTCATGAGTTTATTATGATGTATAATCTAATATATATTATTTATTTATAATTTTATAATTTATATAATTAATTAATTAATTATAAATTAATAAAAAATTTTAAAATATATATATAAGTGAGAGGATAATAAATAAATAAATAAATAATTTTTCAGGGATCTCTAAATAATTATTTTGAGGACCGCCTAGGCACCGCCTCGCGTATGATAGCTTAACGCCTTAAACCGCCCTATCGCCTTAACAACACAAATTTTAGCATAATTGCATAAACTCAAATTATTCAATGAACAAGGCTCCACATCATATGGTTTGAGGAAAGGTCCATATGTGCACCTTACCGATGCATTACACAATAATAAGTTTTGAGTTCAAACTCAAAACCTCAAAAGTAACAAGATAGCGATTTTTATCATTGCACCAAGGCTAATGCTCAAATATAAGCAATTATTGCAATACTTAACACCAAAAAGAATCATGAAATTGATGTCTTCTGTTTTTCTTTCGACTGTATTTTTTTATGTCTTTTTTTTTTTAAAAGAAACAAAGATTCACTGATTTAAAAGAAGGGTACAATACCAAGAAACAAAACCCAAAACAACATCAAACAAAGAAGTCACACCCACCCACGCCACAACATTACAAAATATTTCCCCAACCTCGAAGCCAGTCCGAGATGGAATACCCCAAAGATAAAGGACTATTGTTGATTTGAAAAGACGTACGTGACAATGACTCTTCCCATATCTAAATAGACATGAGGGCCCTACCCTCAAAAATCTCAGCGTTCCTCTCCCTCTATAGACACCAAATCATTGTCCGACTGGCCACCGTCCAATGAGGACCCTATAGTTTTTGTATATCAATCTCTTTAGTGAAGTAATCTGGACATGTCCCGCAAGTTTTTGCGAAATTAATGAAGTTCCAAGAGTTCACAACATATAACACCAAGACTTCAATTTTGTTGACTGTCATGCCCTTAAAAGTCAATTTAAGATGGAACAATTTTGCCTGTTGAGTTTAGTTGAGTTATGGGAGTTATGCACGTCACCAGCCCTCCCTATTTGTTTAGTGTCCGCACTCTTAACCCTATGCATGGATCACAAGAAATGGAGAGTATGCAACACCCTAAAGCAAGGAGAAAGAGAAAAAAAATATGAAGAAGTGGGCATGTTCTAGTACACTAAAAATTGTCAAGTTCCAGAACTACGTGCAATGCTTTCTAATTGAAAAATAAGTCCCTCTTGTAGTTCTCTTTAATTTTGTCAACATGAAATGTTTCCATTGTGTTTACTCTGTTTTTCCACGAGGACCCTCTCCCACAGCTTTTTATTAATCTTATGGCAATGATAGGGACAAAATAAAGCATATAAAGCCATAAGAAGAAATTGATGTTTCCATGTAAATAAATGTGTGGACGCCTCAAAGAAATGTTTCTAGGAATTTTATTGTGAATCTAGGTCAACCTACGGGTGCAATTTCAACTGATGTCCATATTATTACTCCAAAATTTACATCAAATGAGCTGCAATGTTCTACTAAATTTCTCTGCCTATACCTAAGGTTTAACTTTGGGCCCTAAGCTTGTACATCTACTTCTAACCTAACTAAACCATCAGACATTAACATCCACAACACTTGTTCGAAGATCTTTTATGACTTATTTCTAAAATATCTCCATTCTACTTCCCTTTTTTCATTGGTCCACTTTGAGGTTTGATTGTATAGTTGAAGAAGTGACAAAAGGCCTAAAGAAATATCGAGTTAATCCACCATGATTCACGTGCTCATGTGACGAAAACCTGCTTCAAGCGCTATAGATTTGTTCGACATTTGACCTAGATGCAGTAAGTAGCATTGACCTCTTGACGTCAACAGAATTGATTTGGACCAACTTTGTGTCAAAATTCATATCTGATGTTTGATGTTTTAAACTGTCTAAGGATGATCATTAAGGACACTTTGACAGAAAATGTGCAATCAACCATTTTGGATCAATTATGATAAATTTAGTATGAGATCAGTTGATGGAATTTTTTAGCTTACCAGTCAATGACATACTGACATTGACACAAAATGGTTGGAAGGGCAAACAAAAGTGATGACAAAGTCTTGGACAACCAGAAGGATGTCACAATTAAACAAAACCTATTAACTAAACAATAATATATTTGGGACAGCATGCATTATAAAAATAAAATTGTCCACATAGATGTTTTCATAACAAGGACAATCCTTGTGAGCAATGGATACGTCTAGGCTGATAAGTACGAAACTACGAATGATGCTTGAGCCTCAAGGACGGTTGTTTTGTACAAAAATTATTCGGTTCCACTCCTACATAAACAGAGTACCAGTAAGAGATGTACTATGAAATAACATTTTCAAGAAAGTGTGACTAATGTATCCTAAGACAATTTCCTAATTCAATGGATGATATCAACTTTCCCAAAATTTCACATAAACTTTTCTGATGATCTGTCACTAATTTTTGGTGAACTAGATTTCCCACTCAACACAATTTACAGCATAATAAAGATGCTATGTGTGCAGGGAAATGGCAATTTCCACAGCCCCAATAACGCATCAATTTGTCATTTCATCACCACTGAAAAAAAAAAAAAAAAAAAAGAGTTACTTACCAAAAGAAACGTTTAAAAAAGTTTTTAAAAAAAGGCATTTGAGTAGGGATATTATAACCTCACTGACATAATCATCCCACCTATTTAAACATAGCTGCTTCCAAAAGCTACTACCTCTTCTTTCTATTCATTGATTGTCAATACCAAGAATTTCAAACTAGTTACACATAATTATTTAAACATACCTGCTTCCAAGATCTACTCCTTGTTCTTTCTATTCATTAATTGCCGATACCAAGAATTTCAAACTAGTTACATACATAATTATGTGTGATTGAGACTACTTGCTTGCTTAGACATACAAACATGCACTATGATATCCAGCTTGCAGAAATCATGTCCAACATGTCATAATCAAGTATATAACAAAAATAATAATATTATTAATATTAATTGAGGAGTGCAATGGGTAAAGCAATGAAGTAACTCAACATGATAAAGTACACTACAAAGATCTCCATTTTTCCAACGCTTACAGTGTAATCTGCTGTGGAGGTTTCTGCATGGTTAACAAAACTCCACATTTCTGGAGCATCTTGCAGAAGACATTCACATTGGCTTTCCAGTTGCATATCCTCAATAACCCCAGAAGAGCTTTCTCGGATAGCATAAAACTTTGTAATAACCTGGAAAAGATATACATGATCACAGAGAAAAAATAATACCAGATATCATCACTACATAGTACATCTTAAGAAGGCAAACAAGTAGCAACTGAACTCTAGTTTATGTCCAAACTAGCATGATAGCAGATATTTGAGGATACAAATCCATAAGGATCTCAAACAACTAACACCATGTTGTAATCTGTGCTTGAGGAGAGGAAAAAAAGTAAAAAAAAGAATCTAGCTACTGTGCCTTAGAACTTGAGAATATTAACATGATTGACAATGATATCTACACATCCACACGAAACTGGCAAAAGTAAAAGCAACCAACAACAATAACCATGCTGCAACCATTACTTGAGGAAAGCATGCATCAGCACGCATACCATTTGGCAGAAAGCACAACCAAATAGCAAATTGTGGAAAAGAAAAGGAAATGAAAAAAAAAAATGAGAGTGAACAAGCACTGGCAAGAATGCATGTGTGTGTGTGAGAAAGAGAGAGAAACAAATAATGGGTAATAACATTCAAAACCTTTGAAAATTGAATCAATGCCATGCTCAACACATGTCAATATCCTATCATGCTAATAAAAGATGCTTCAATTCACTTACAATACTCATATTAATTCAACACTTCACCAATTCAATTTGTTTCACCTCATAACAGTTATTAGTCTGTCAAAATTAATTACCTTGTATCCAGCATTTAGCAACTTGAAAAATAATCCAAGTGCAAATTTACCCCTCCAGGTTTTACCCAGAGAGCAGAAGTAATGTTACTTCTAGATGCTAGATCCATGTTCTAATAAAGATCATAAGATGTGAAAGTTAGTCGGAATGACCTATTTCAATAAATGTAATGATAGAGATAAGATACAAAATAACACTGACAAAAATATATGAGAGATAATTAAGAAAGACACAACTATGCATAATATGATTGTTGACAGCCATTGTAGAATGAAGCAGAGGAAGCAAATTTACATAACCAACCATGCAGGTAAGGAAAGAATTTGTTGACTATAGCTTTTATGAATGGTTAATACGTGATAGATCTATTGAAGGGAGTCCCTAAAACTAGATCAAATATTTAAAAACCATAAATTTCAACATAATGCCCCTGAAAAAGCTAGAAAGAACATGACTGACTAGGTGCATTACTTTTGCATATAAGTTGCTTCCTACTTTCTACCCAAAGAATGAAAATCAAACAAAGGTCATTGTTGGCAAGCAAGATAGTGAATAACAAAACAATTGCTAGTGTCCTAGTTCAATGAGATTTATTCAATAGAAAAATGTGGAATGCCTTTTGGTGCATGCAACAAGATATTCATGCTAATTATGTTGACAGTATATGCCTGATACACAAAAAATGCAAGGATAAGAGTCACAAGACAAATTAAAAGATGGAAGATTGTCAAGAAGCCAAAGAAATCAAGATATGAAAATTAGGGAAAAAATCATAATCATATACATGAAACACTTCTCTTGAACAAGTTAAA
>JAJIYU010019471.1:0-10817 GCA_030144865.1 Tinospora cordifolia | reverse complement strand
ATAGGCGAGGAAGCAGGGACTGTGCTATGTGTGCAGGCAGAAGGGTCATTTGGCAAGAAACTGCCCGACTACACCCACCCAAGCTCCTCAGCCACAAGATAATCAGGGCTATGCTCAGAACCAAGCCAGAATGTTTGTTGTTAAGACTCAGGAAGATCAAGACCCTCAGTAGAAACCCTCATAGTCCAATGTTAGGACAAATGAACTAATTCTGAATATGAGTAGTAGTAAGGAAACCTTTAGACTGCTATATGTTAGCATTTATGAATTTTGAGTTGAAATAAGGTTTTGTACCAATTATCTTTCTTGTCATCACATTTTGAATATCCAAAAATGGAAAGTATTAGAATAGAAAGTATAAGTAGTAACCCTAGAACAGGACCTATGGTAGGCAGTGACAAAGAAACTTTTACCCTCAGATAGATAAATAAAAATTCAACTTCTTTATTCATAAAAAGAAAGTACATAACTTTATAATGTAAACTATTACATTGTTGATCAAAAGAAATTCATAACCTCTAAAACAAAATAAAATTTCAGCGGAAGACTTAATCAAAATTGGGCAACATACCCTTACATTAAAAAGAAACTTTTAAAAAAATAGAAACTTGCTAAAATCCAAATTCCATGGTCTTCATAATTTAATTCCCTAAAAAAAAAAGAGGAAGGGGTGAACACAAAGCTTAGTAGATCCTTTTCAAACAACCATTTTTCAAATTCAAACCAATAACACATTCATATTTCAAACACTTGCATACATTAGGCGATTAAAACAACATTTTTGTTTAGAGTTAAGATTTTAGACCAAAAAGGTTTTAAAGCCCTCGATGTTCTCAACAAAGTACCTCCTTAGAGTGAAATATGGTTTTTCTAAGCGAATTTCATTGGACTTTTGGACTTCAAGGGAACTTACCCACCAACCAAATGCTTTAGTCTTAGAACCATATGAACTAATCATATGAAAAGAACATCCATAGCAACCCACACGTTTGCTATGATGGTACGTGGTTATTATCACCATCATCTTTGTTAAATCATATAATCTTGAATCATAAGATAAATTTCAGAACATGAAACTGAAATAAATAAATTCTGCATATGGTCAAACTGAAAATTTAATCATGAAATAATCAAAATCATGCATCATACTTTGAAATAAAGCCTAAGCAAGATACTAAACATGGCATGATTATTATGCATGCATAAATTCGAACAAGAATCAAATCTAAAATTGAAAATATATTTTAGAATGCTTGAACTAAAACTATTTTGATTTCAAAAGCCAAACAACCATGAACATGCTAGAAATTTGTATAAAAAAAAGGAGTGTTAGAGAAATCACTTCCACCTTACGATGCTTTCTCCCCAAAGTTTGAACAAGAGTTCCCAATGTACAAGCACCAAGAAAATCACCCAAGATGAATCCCCAAACCAAGAACTTCTCACACTCAAGAGGGAAAAGAATGGTGAGAAGGGATGCTAAGAAAAGGGCTTAGAGAACAAGAGGAAATCTCAACTCTTGGTTCTTGGGATGAGAGGAATGGTGAGCATGGGGAGTTTATATAGAGTTTAAAGTGGCATAGAATAACAAGTTTATGGGTATTCTCCTTGTAGGAAACTTGCCAATTCTCCAAAATTTCGTGCCCCCCCAAGCATAGGAAAATAGCAAGTGCATTGGAATAATTTTTTTGGAATTTAGAAACATTTTTCAAATTTTTTTGGATTTTTTTTGGATTTTTATTTTATTAAACTCGATTTAATCGGAGCTTTGATCTGGACCGTTGATGATCCCCGATTGTAGCACTCAGATCGCAATCAAGATTTACGAATTCACCGTGGATCGTCAGATTTCCTCAATCATAGCACAGATTAGGGCACCTCAGATTTCATCCGTCAGATGAGCCTCGATTGCAGCAAGGCTGTTTATGATCAACGAAACTAGCGTGGGTCGTTGATCAACTTCGAGCGTAGTACTGAATTGCGATCGAGATTAACGAATTCGCTATGGATCATTGATCAACCTTGAGCACAGCACTGGATTGTGATTAACAAAACGACTTTGATCTTTACTGTTGGATGGACCTCGAGTGCAATGTCGTTCGTGATCAGCGAAGCGATTTTAAACCGTTAGATTAGGCTGATCGATTCTGGGCTGTTGGATTTCAGTGATTCGGTGCTCCTGAGCGCTGTTTTGGGCTTCGATTTAATTCGTTGGATCGGACAGATTGAGTTTGGACTATTGGATGTAGTTTCTAATTACCTGATTTGCTTTTTAAAGTTGCTATTATCCGAAAATTGCCAATTATACAGTTTCTAATTGATGTAAACATAGATTTTTGCACATGTCTTGCCATCTTATTAATTTTCTAATATTCCCTCCTTTCAATTTCTTTAATATTGTATTTATTTTCTATTTAATTAACATTGCCAACAATTAATAATTTATGTTTCTTTATATTATTTTTTATTTCTTCATTTCTATGTATTTATCTCATATTTTTATTTTCAGAGCGTACGAATAATTATAGAATTCACTCTACTTATTGGATAATTAATTTCATAATTGCATAATTAATTAATATTTGATAATTCCATTAACCTTATATCATTAGTTAGATCATCTTCATGGTAAGGTTTCATTTGCCTCCAATACTTTTTAAATTTTTTTTTCTTAATGAATTTTATTTCATTAACAATTCTTTGTTGACAAAATTATGAGGTATTACAATTCCGTTGGTGAATGTGTTGTGAAAGCATCGCGGGGTGGAAGAAGCTACCTGGGAACTCAAAAGTGAAATGAAGACCAAGTATTCATACCTATTCACTAGAAATCCTTAATTATATATAGATTTCGAGGACGAAGCTTTTCTAAGGATGGTAGGTTGTAATAACTTGAAAACTTTATATTGAATTAAATGAAATTCAAGATCAATTCAGTGAAATTAGATGCAAACTGAAATCGAACTCATTTCAGAGCTAAATTTGGCGGGTTTCCAAAAGTCTCATTTGGTGACCCGTAGGGACCCAAAACAATTTGAAATGAAGGTGACCTGAACTAACTAATTGGACAACATATCCAAAAATTAGAACGATTGGTAAGGTTTAGGGTTTTCATTTGTTAAACGCCCTTCAGAGGGTTCAGATTAAAAGAATTGGCATTTAGGGTACTTCGGGGAATCGAAATGACCCAAAATGAAACAAGTGACATGAATTAACAAAATGAATGACATATCCAAAAATCAGGACAAGTGGCCAAAGATTTGGATTTTCATTTGCCTAATGACCTCAGTGAGTCTTAAATAAGGAAAGTTTTTGAGGGAAGATCACCTTGGGGCAAAGCATACCTTAATATTTGCATCAGCTTCATGTGATTCCAAAACTATAGGTTATAAATCAAAATTCCTTGTAAATAAGAAGATATTAATTTTTATTTAATTTTTGTGAACCCATGAAGTCATGGCCACCCCAAGCATGTGCAAGTAACATAAATAGAACACCATGATCATGTGCACCCTCAACCTACACAAAACTTCATGGGATGTGTTCCTTATTTGAATCTATACAAAATGATCCTATGTACCATGCACATGATTCAGTACACCACACCTACGAGAAGTTTCCCCATGGTTAGAAACTAAGACAAGTGATCCCATGTACCAAGATAAATGATCAAGTGTATCCATGCAACCTAAAAACATCTACACCATGTGTGTCTACTCCACATATACCAAATTCTAAATTAAGAGAGTTTCCTAGGATTCCTAAGACCTTGATCTTGTGTCCCTCAAGTCTGATCATGTACTCACCAGATACCTTTGCTCAAGGAAACAATTCCCTAATAAAAAATACCAAAATTAAATGTGTTTCTATGCATGTTTGTGTGATGGCCAAGCAAGAAATAAGCAAAATAGATGTCCCAACTAAATTAGAACATAATCTAGACCATTTTGTGTTCACACTTGGTTAGGAAACAAAATTGTGCTCATATCTTTGGAATAGGAATCTTAGTGGACCCACTTGCCCAAACAATGAGCACACTTGCCCAAACCATGCAAAGATGTCCTAGATATGTATGGAAAGGTTCTCTTGTGATCTTGCCCAAAAAATTCCCCCCTTGTACTGATGAACATCTATAAAATTCCCCCTCTTGCTCATATTCATCTCATCCCAAAACAAAGAGTTGACACTTCCCTCTTTGCTTATTCTTGCCCTCTTCTTGGCACTTCTTCTCACTTCTGTTTTCTCTCTTGTGTGAGAAGTTATTATTTTAGTATTTTAGAGAGGAGTTGAAGTAGTTTTTGTTGGTGGTTAAAAGTTCTTGAAGTTCTAAAAGTGGTAAATAAGGGGAACCTCTGTCAGATTGAACAAGAAACTTTGATTAAAATGGAGGGGATTTCTAGAACACTACCTTCATATTTTGAATTCCTAGCAAGTTCATGCATGTTTATTTTTCAGTTTACAACATGATTTATTAAGTTTTAGCATGATTGATTATGTTTAAATTTCATTTAAGCATGTTTTTATGTTCTAATCATTCATGACAGCATGCCATGTTTAGAATCCATGTTTAGGATTTATTTTAAAGTTTTTAGCATGCCATATGATGTTCTTTCTTGGTTGTTTAAAATTTTGAGATTTATATTCTAAATTTCTTTTCGTGATTATATGATTTTAAATAGAAGAAAGTGGAGGTTGGAACCACGTACTATCATAGTGATCCGTATAGGTACTATTGGTGTTCTTAACACATGCTTGGAATGTGTGGTTGCAAAGTGTAACTAAGGGATACTTGGTATGTAGCATCCAATGGAAAGTAACAAAGAAATGTCTTTTCACCTTAAAGACGACTACCTAATTTAAGAATATCAATGGAGTAGAACCCCTTTCTATCATAACGTCAACTTGAACTTATTTGATGTATGAATCACTTAATGTTTGAAAGTGTGTGAATTTGGATGTGTTAGAAATTTGACGTAATAAGCTAATTGTTTGATAGATACTCCACTAGGCTATGTGTTCACTCCACTAAGCTAATTGTTTGGAAAGTTGTTTTTCAAAAAGGAAATATATGTTTTCAAATGTTATGTTTGGATACAAAGATTATAAGTTAAGCTGATAGTGGGTAAGCTTTGTCTCAAGTAAAGCTAAACATTAAAAGGGATACGGGTTATTCTATTCAAGAAGGCCGATTGCTAGGTAAACTTTGGTCTCACCGCCCAATTGGAGGTTATTTCACTAGCTCATACAAGAAATCAGAGTTGAATAACAAACTTATTTTCTATAAGAAAGCTGGGAGGTGGTAATTAAGGGCAAAGGGAAGTACTAGAGTACAATGGTAGTACCTGGAGTAGTACAAGAACTAGATGAGGGTTGAACTTTTCAACCAGAAATTGAAATCCTAGGTCTAGGAAAGAAACCTTAAGTAGAGATTGGGACGCTGACAAGAGAGGCACAATGGATTAACAAAACATTTAAGACATAGGTTAGAGACTAAAAATGTGTGAAAATAGAAAACTTGAATGGTCAAGACACGAGATCGGGAGGATCTTGTATCTCTGGTTTTTATGTGGTATGGGATGCATAAGAATTTGGGGTTATGGAGGAATCCTGGACTTGGAGAATGATGGGCCATGTTTGGTGAATGATTTGTAACTTTGAAAGAGCTTGTGTCCCTATGCTTGGTTGGTATCGGACGATCAAATATAGTGGGGCTTGGGAGACCTTAGTTGTCGAAACCTTGTGAAATTGGTTGGATGTAGTAAAATCTTTGAGTGGAAGTCTGTGTCAATGGGCATGGGTAATATGGGATGCTCAACCTCTGAGGCACAGATGAAAACTTGGAATTTCACTATGGTATTATGAACTTGCATGACTAAATGATTGAATGTATGTTTTACTTGTTTAAATCCATAAAAATATATATATCACGTGCATTTTGATTTTGAGACCAAAAATCTTATACCCAAGAACATTAGAGGGCCTTGAAACCCTTAAATGCAACTTAGAAAAATAAACTAATAGGCATTATACAAATCGAGAACCCAGAGACATAAATCTAGTGTCATCATAGCACAAACAAAATGAAAACTTGAGAAAATAGATACGACAAATGAATAACGATGGGACAACTATCATCTCAAGTTCAAAAAAAGCGTCTTGTATCTTGAGGATAAGGAAAAATGGGTTTGGCACACCCTGATTGATTGGAAATGAGATTATGATATTGGAATTTCTCCGTTATGGTACCTTATCAAATGCTAAAATGGTTTTTGACTTAAAGATAATGGCAAGAACCCAAGGAAACATGACAAGGGCTGAAAACACTAATGAGTTTGGTCAAAGGGGTCAGAGGGCACTTGTGGCAGCAGCAACTCACGTTGGAGCAATTGTATTGCCTAAGATGTTCGCAAAGATCACCTAATAGGTGGTACAGCCTATCATGAGGGCTCTTCCTCAGGGATAAAATCCACTTTCAGTACAACCACCAACCCCACCCCAACCTCAAGCTCATTAGGCCCTATTATTGAATGGTCTAATAGTACCAAGTTGAATTGTCCCAGAGGATAAAAGAATTAAGGAACTTACTAATTGAGTTCTAGAAGTTGCTTCCAATTACCTTTGATGGACAGTCAGATCATGGCAGTTGACATATGGTTCTTAGAAATGAATAAGCATCTCAATGCTTGAAAAACAACTGTTACCTCAAAAAGAATGTTTAGTTGTGACCTTCGATTTGGAGATAAGCTGATTTCAGCCAATCTTTGTGTACTTACATTTTATGGATATGATGCAATATTGGGAATGGACTCGTTAAACCAGTATCAGGTACATATAGATTACCGTAAGAGAAGAGTAACCATAACATTACCCTCAAGAAAAACCTACAGAATCAATGTTGATGTGCAAAGATTTCCTAGAAGTCCGATGATATCAATGTTGAACTGCTTAAGGTTGAAAGACGAATTCACAAAGTTCTTAGAAGAGGACTCGGAAGAACAAAGAGGAATCCAGAGCTTATCAGTAGTCTGAAATTACAAAGATGTATTCCCAAATGATTTTACCAAGAGCACCACTAGATAGAGAAATAGAATTCAAGATTAAAGTTCATCTTATAACTAACCCCTTAGCCATTCCCCTATCCAAGAGCACCGATAGAACCGATTAAGTTAAAGACTCAGTTGGACAAGCTCCAAGAAAGAGGATTCATCAGACTAAGTGAATCACCATGGGAGAACTCGAGTTGTTTATGAAAAAAAGAAGAGAAAGATGGATCCATGAAATTATGTGTCAACTATCTGAAGATGAATCAGACGACAGTAAAAAATAGGTACACCGACCAAGAGTAAGGATAAGTGACCATTACCAAAGATAGATGACCTAGAGAAGCCACAAAATTCTCTAAGATTGATTTTAAGTTAGGATATCTCGAATTGAGAATCCTAGAGTCAAACACACATAATACAACCTTCAAGACACGGTATGGACATTTTGAGTTCACTGTGATGCCCCAACAATGTTCACGGATTTGATGAATTGAATGTTTAGACAATACCTCGACCAACTTGTAGTAGTATTCACATAACATCTTGATCTACTCTAAGTCAAAAGCTGAACACTTAGAGCACTTGAGACTTGTGTTGGAGATCCTTAGAAGAAACCAATTATTATGCCAAGTTCAACAAGTGTGAATTCTGGATGAAGATTGTCAAGTCCCTTGGCCATGTAGTATTAGCAAGAGGCATCTCTATAGATCCGAAGAAGGTGGAAGCTATCATGGACTAGAAACAACCAAAGACAATTACAGAGATCAGGAGTTTCTTAGGTCTAGCTAGGTATAACACCCTAGCCCCCGAGACTTTTAATTGGACTTAACCACAAGGCGAGTCGGGCTGGTATTACTTTAGAGGTGCACAACTTGACTTTCTCATTCTTTATCCCATGCCTTAAACAAGAGTACTTAACTCAACATTTATTGATGAAATTCAATAAGGCAATAATATAAGAGATAAAAGAAAATTTTTGAATTAATATAATAAAATAAGGGACAAGTACATAACTTAAACAAAAAAAATTATTTCAGCAGAAGTCTTACATTCTAAATATTCAAAAATTTGGACTACAAGTCCTTACATCAAAATAAATGTACAAACTTTCTAGAAACTAGCATCTTAAGTCTTTAGCATGCATTATTATGTGTTTAATTTTTATAAAGATAAGAGAGGAACGGTGAGCACATAGCTCAGTGGATCATTCTTAAAACAACCAATTTACTAGTTCAAACTAATATCACATTTGAATTCAGGCACTTACTTGCATTAGGCATTTAAACAATATTTTATTTATAGTTGTAAATTTGGCTGAAAGGGTTTCAAAGCCCTTGATGTTCTTATCCAAAATACCTCCTTTTTAAGTGGAAAGATAATTCATCTTGTTATATTCTATTGGAATTAGGGACTCTTACCCACATTCCAAGTATTTTGTGTTATACCCTATACACACAGTACGACAAACCATATACCCACAGTATATGTAAAGAACATCCATAGCATCCCTTAGGACTACTATAATAGTTGGTTGTTCTTAACTTCAAAATCTCTTATTTAATCTCATACACATGGATCATAAATAAAAGAAATAGAATTTAGCATGCTTAGATGTAATATTTAAGCATAAAAGCATCATAAACATGCATCATGTACCAAACTAACCCTAAACATGCATAATCTATCATGGCATGGTTTCATGGATGCATGAACATGTGTAAGACCTAGAAAAGTTTATACTTGATGAAATGAAATCCAATGTCTATTCAGTGAAATTTGGGTGCAATATGAAACCGAGTTCATTTTAGGGCTAAATTTGGCAGGTTCCAAAACTCTCATTTAGTGACCCTTAGGGACCCAAGATGACTTGAAATGAAGTAAGGTGGCATGAACCAATGTAATACCCCAGAATTTTGTCAAATAATTTAAAATAAATAAAATAAGTTAAGTTGATTAATTTCAAAGATTTTAAGAAATTTTGGGTGCAAATTGTGGATTGGCACATGAAAAATAAAATATATTAAAGATATAGTAAAAATTAAGCAAATAAGACCTTAATTTGATAATTAAATGAAAACTAAGGTTTAGTAGAATTAATTATGAAATTTAAGGAGTTGCTTAAGAAATAAATAGAAATAAAGTATATACACATATTGGCTAATATGTGTATGAATAAGGTGTGTGTTAGCATAATAAATGTTGATACTACATATTATGAGAATATGTACATAGAAAAATTTATATAATTAAATAAAAATGTAGTGTATATGTATTTATTAAAAATAAATAAAGCATTATGTAAATATTAGTGTATAATTACATAAATTATTATCTGAAAATGAAATATGAAATAAATAAAAATACATGAAAATGAAAAATGTAGATTATTTAATTATTAGCATTAAAAATATTAAAGAAATAGAAATATACATAATTAATACAATATTAAATAATTAGAAAACGGAAAATATTAGCAAATCATCAAAATAGAACGGAATATACAAGAAAATCAAGTTTTTATCAATTAGAAAGTGTCTAATTGCCAAAATTTTGGATAATAGCAACTTAGAATAGTGATTTTGGTATAAAAAACACGATCCAACGGCCAAAAACGTATATTCCATCCAATCTAGGATCCAACGGCCACGATCAAGACCTTATCGAATGCCTGGGTGCACCGAATCACCACAGATCGAACGCTCTAAAATCAACAAGTTCGATCCAATGTTCCATATTTGAAATATCTCTAATCGATTGCGTCACTCGAGGTCCATCAGACAATCCAGATCGAGGTGCTCTGAGATGATCACGAATGAGTACTCCGATCGAGGCAAATCGGACGGACAGAAACAACCGAGGACGATCGGACGACTAGAAAGAGTATCGTTAATTGCGATATGCATGTCTCGAGGAAGATCGGAGGGCTCGGATTGGATTCATTATCGGTCGATCGCGAATGACACTACGCTCAAGGATGATCAATGGTCCAAATCAAGTTCGTTAATCTCGATCGCGAATGTGCTGCGCTCGAGACTCATCCAACGGTCCACGATTGAGGCTCCTTGATAAATGCTGTGATCGAGGATATCTAACGGTCAGGAGCCGAGACGATGACCGCGATTTGATGCTACGATCAAGGATTATCAACGTGCAAGATTAAATGCTCCGAAATCAAACCGAAAAATTAACGAAAAATCTGAGAAAATCATTTTAAAATCTGAAAATTGGTTTCTAAATTCCCAAAAATTTCCAAAAAAATTACTTGTTAATCTCCTATGCTTGGGGGGCACAAAATTTTGAAGAATTGGCAAGTTTCCCACAAGATGACACCCCAAACTTGTCATTCTCTACCCTTTTGAACTCTATATAAACACCCCATGCTCACAATTCATCTCATCCCAATTCAAGAGCATACTAGTCCCTCTTTAATCTCTCTAGCCTTCTTCTTGGCAATCCCCTTAGTTCTTGAGTGATCTTGAACTATTCTTGAGTGTTCTTGAGTGTTCTTGAGAGTTCTTAAGTGTTTGGAAGCCTTGAAATAATAGAACTCTGCCAGATTTCAGAGGCATACAGAAGGGACGTATTTAAGGTGGAAGTGACTTCTAACTTCTACTTCTTTATTTTAATTTGAATAAATCTTGCATGTGTGATGACGTTTTGAATATGATTGATTGAATATATGTTTTAATATACATGCCTTATTTATTTGATGTGCCATGAATATACATGTCATGCATGTTTAGAAATTAAGAATATTGATGCATGTTATACATG
>JAJIYU010019470.1:0-10776 GCA_030144865.1 Tinospora cordifolia | reverse complement strand
CAACTTTGTGATGAAAAATTACAAGTGAACATCACAAAGGAAGGATGTCAAATCTTAGACAGTTCAGGAACTTTTGTCATAAAAGGGGGTGAGAACCTCTGACAACTGCTAGTAGTTGGAAAAGATTGCAAAAAATGATGATCTGACCAAAGATCATCTGCTCGAAAATGATGTAGAATCAGACAAACAGTCTGTGACAACAGTAAGCAAAATAGAAGACAACACAAACAACCTAGAAAATCCAAAATTTGAAACTGTTCAAGAATCCACCCCCAGAACTCGACTAAACCATCCCTTAGACCTAATGATTGGTGAACTGAACGATGGTAGACACCTCAAGAATGTTTTTCGGAAGAACTACAACACAAATCAACTTTGTGATGAAAAATTACAAGTGAACATCACAAAGGAAGGATGTCAAATCTTAGACAGTTCAGGAACTTTTGTCATAAAAGGGGGTGAGAACCTCTGACAACTGCTAGTAGTTGGAAAAGATTGCAAAAAATGATGATCTGACCAAAGATCATCTGCTCGAAAATGATGTAGAATCAGACAAACAGTCTGTGACAACAGTAAGCAAAATAGAAGACAACACAAACAACCTAGAAAATCCAAAATTTGAAACTGTTCAAGAATCCACCCCCAGAACTCGACTAAACCATCCCTTAGACCTAATGATTGGTGAACTGAACGATGGTAGACACCTCAAGAATGTTTTTCGGAAGAACTACAACACAAATGCTAAGGTTTTCTTGCTATATGTCCTTGATGGAGCCAAAAAATGTTAAAGTTCCCTTACAAGTTGAGTTTTAGGTATTTGGCGAAGGTAATGTTCAATAATTTTATATACCCATATATTTAAGGATAATATATTTGTAGGGTAGTTGTTCTACATTTGTAGGAGATCTTAAAGTTCATAACAATTTTTCCACATGTTCAAATACATTCGACATGCATATCATTATTCTACACATACATGCATTCCATTTTTGTTTAGGCTATGTGAATTTTTTTTCTCATACCCTTGTAGCATTTGTTATATATTTATACATTAATCTCTTACCTCTCTTGAATAGAATTCATCCCTTGTTTTTGTTCTTAAGTACCTAGCGACAGCAAAAACTATGGAAGTTGTTTTATATGGTGTACTTATGCTATCATTTAGGGGAGATTCATATCTCATATGGTTGAGGGGGAGTGAGATTCTCATTAATAATTTAGAGAGTCATCTTTTACTCATTTAGGTGTCACTTTTGGCCTATCCTATAACTAAATTTATTGTAGAAACTTGTTTAGAGTCCACCCAAGTTTCAATCTTTGTCCATTAATGATTCAAATCCAGTTACCAGCTCTAAAGCTTCCGCTAGTCAACCAAGGACAAACAAAGGGATGGCCTTTGTGCTTGAATATTAAATTCTAAAGAAATGGATGTTTCTTCTAAAGTGCCCAGGTTTAAAGCCATTGCTGAGAAACTTTACATCACAGGCAAGCAACCTTGTGTTATTATCCCCAAAAATTCCAATTGTGCTACTATTTAGGTGGAGTGTTCAAAGTTTCAAAGTTTTTATCCCACAATTGCCATTGTTAAGTGCAAAAAGGGGAAGAAATTGAGGAGTTGATATATGTGTTAGGATATATAGTTTTGAAACGTGACTATGCAATGTTTGATATATCAATTTTCATTTGTTACATGTTGATTTTTGTGCATGCATGTGTCTCTTGATGTGTTTTACACCAAACAATGCCAAAAGGGGAGATTGTTAGGAAAATGTCACTTCATATGTGACGTGGCAAGTTTCAAATATGAGTTGGCATGTTTGGTGATGACGTTCTTATTAAATTAACATTCATATATTCTAAAAATATTGCTAACATTCTGAAAATGATATTTCTCATTTTGGTGCTATTAATAATCTGAAAATTATATTGTTAGGAATGTTTTATTTCATATCTCTAGAAAACGGAATATTACTACTATTATAGGAAAAAATGATGTATTGCATACCATTTTAAATTTTAGAATCTCAATATCATAAAGCTGCTACTACATCTTAAAAATCTAGAATTATCATTAACTATATATATAATGCTTTATGATTATGAAAATCACTGACAACAGATTTTGGTTTTTAGAAAATTGAATATTGGTGCTTTTTGGAAATAAGATTTTTATTGATTCTCTTATGAGTTTTTAGAAATTAGATTACAGAATGTTGGATTAATTTTAGAAACTGAAGATGATATGACTAGAATATGGTATATTGCATAATGTTTTGAAAATGGAAATAGTGCATATTCTCGAATAATTGTTGGATAGGTTTCTGGTTTTGGTACCTTTAAAAAAATACTTTCAATTTGTTTGATGCTCAAATTTTTATGATATCGTCTCACTTATAGAAACTGTTCTTTAAATGCTAAATCAGTTTTTGAAAACAAAAATATTCTTAGTGTTTTTGGAAAACAGAATATTAAATCTCTATGACTCTTTTCAAAAATATTCCTTAATTATGTTTCTTATAAAAACTAAATATTCTAATGCTTATTCTGCTGTTATGTTTGGTTTATAGAAAAAGGAACATTTTTCAAAAGGCTAGTGAAACTTTATAAAATGTTTTTAATATTTTCTTAGGTAATTTTTGAAATCAATATATCTCAATTTCTATGCTCAGAATCAGTTTCCTTTCTAGAATATTTTAATTGAAAAATCTGCAGGTGTTTTTCAAAGAAAGAATTTCAAAATCGTGGTGATGTGTTTTTAGAAGTTAACAGGTTATTCATTTCATTCAGCAAAGATCTCAACTTACTGATAATCAGTGAAAAAGGAAAGAAGCAGAAGAACTTCACTGCTCTTGAAAAGTTGTAGTTTTCTAAAAATATGTTTGCAAACTATGCTAACAGTACCGTGTTACAATGGATCGCACAGGTTGCTTAGAAAAACACCTAGAATATTTTTCTGCTGTGAAAAGTTTTCTAATTGAAGTCTATTTATATAGAGGCTACTGAAGCTTTCATTATCACTTGGAGCTACAAATAAAATATTATTAATATATGTGGGATTCATTGTACCGAGTGTTGAAAGCTGAATTCTTTATTCTTATTTTATTGAGTGATCAAAAGAGTTGTACTCTCTGCAGCTTGTGTAATACCTGAAAATTTACAAATGCGTATACGTCACGATAAAATATTTTTTCTTTTATTTAAATGTATGCTTAGACTATAGCTTGCAAAAATTAAATGAAAAATTAATTGGTGGAACTATTAGTGGATTAAAATAATCCAAAATATTGTTTGAGAAAGAAGATTTAATATTGGAAGAAAAATAAAAATGATTAAAAAAAAAGAGAAAACTTGCTTTGCAAGTTTTAGGGCCAAAATTGACTGAAAAAAAAAATTATAAAGTGGGTGACTTGTGTATGTATAAGGGAATTAGTGGGGCACGAGTTGATGTCCATTATCTTCTTTCTCAGTCCAACTTCTTTGTTGGCACTCCAAGAACGCACCAGAGCGAAATTCACACATAAATGAACGAACGAACAAATATTGGTGTGCTGTAGTTGTTGCAGCCAAGCGAAGAAGAAAGTATGCTTGCAATTGGGCGTGAATCAAAACGGAGAGAAAAAAAGGACGATTAGTGTTGAGGAAGAAAGCAAACCAGAGATGACGAAGAGGATGCGTGCTGAAATTTCAAGATCTAAAATTCTGCTATGCTTGGGAAGCTGCCAAAAAAAAAAAAAAAAAAAAAATCAGATCTGGAAAATTTCGGATCTGATTTTTTTGGGGTTGAGCTGGTGCGATTCGGGGGAAAACAGATCAAAATCCAGATTTTTGTGCAATTGGTGTGTGTTGTGCTACCGTTAGTGTGATGTGCAAACAGAGAAGACAAACGAAAGCCTTGTGCTGCTACATCCTTATTCGTGCTGAAGAAGAAGACGGACTGAAGAAGAACAAGGAGAAGCCCAGCTACCGGATCTAGCTGCTAGTGCATCAGGAAGCTTGAAGATGGTGATGAAGACGAACATGAACCCGAAACGAAGAACAAACAATAGCTGCGTACTGTTGCTATCGTGGATTCGTGAGGAAATAAAGAAGAAAACCAGCGAGAGCAGCATTTCGGCTGCGTCAAGCAAACCAAACAGAGGAAGAAGCAGCAGCTGCTGCGATTTGGCCCATGAAGAAGAGCAGCTGGTGCGTTGCTGCATCGTCCGCGAGGAAGAAGAAGAGGAAACAAAGAAATATGGTTTTGAGATTAGTTTCAAATCTGGTTTGTGGTTGTAAAATAAAGAAAACGAAAATCTCAGTTGTGTTTGTGTGTGATTTGGAGCAAGAACGAAAGTGAAGAACATGCTGTAGCTACCGCTGCAGATCCGTGAAGAAGAAACCCCAACTGCGTTCTGCGGTGTTGAGATTCACGAAGAGAGAAGGGAAAAATACAGAAGAAGAAGAACGAGACGACAGCTCGTTCTGCTGTGTCACTGCGCGAAGTAGAAGGGAAACGAAGAATAGAAGTTGTTGTCCGTTGCTGCTCGTGTATGAAGAAGAAGAACGAAACAGTTTTGCTGCTGAACGTGATTAACGCATAGATCAAATTCAGATATGAAATTTCAGATCTAAAATTCTGCGACGGTTTGGACGAACTGAAATGAAGCAAACTAGTCATACAACTGTGATTTGGTTTCGGTGTTGGTTGTCATTAGCACGAAGAAGACGAAGAACGTTGGGAAAGGTATAATGTATATATATATATATATATTTATTATTATTTATTTTTAAGACTTAGATAGTTAGAAATTAAATTTTTGATTATATTTAGAGCCTCATTCAATATTTTGGTAGAACTATTATTTATGCTCGTAAATTTTTAGCTATGAATAGATGTTTGGAAAGTTGGATATTGAAGTACAAGAGGTTTAGGGATTCAAAGATTTAAATGAAATTATTTATTTTATTAAGTTAAAAGTTAACTGATAAAAGTAGTGAAAGATTAAGATTCATGAAATTTATTTAAAGGTTCTAAGTTGAAATTTTATTGAAATATAAATTTTGCTTAAGTTATAGGAAGGTGAAAAAGAAATGTTTGGAAACCTTATTTTGGTTGTAATAAATTTATTTAGGAGATGAATGAATGATTTTGATGTGAAAAGAAATATGATCAGATATTTAAATTAAATTATTTGGAATCTTGATATAAATATTAAATATTAGAATTGTCCTACTAAACTACAGACTAAATTTTGAAGAGGTTTTAAGATAGAATGATTTTTATGTTTGAGACTTAGAATTTAAGAAATCTATGGTGAAGAAATATTAATCTAGGAAATGAAATGAACGAAAAGAAAAAAAATAATTGAATTAACACTCAACAACAATCTTAAAAAAACTTTATTATTAAGAAAGGATCCGAAATCTCATTCAGGAACTAGACTAAAGATGCGACAAATAGAAGTTTTATTTTGTTCGTAATTAAATTAATTTAGATATCAATAAAGTATTCAAATTCTAAAGATTAAATCATTAGAAATTGTTCAAGTCTAAGGGTAACTCCATTAAATGTCTAATTTCAGATTATATATAGTATAGTGCGAGATTTCGAAGGAAAGTAAGGACGCCAAGAAAAAATGGCAAAATCAGGTGGAAGTGATTACTCTACTCTCTAGTATTATTTGAATTTTTAATGCTGAATATGTGATGTTTGCATTGTTTGAATATCTAGAATTATGCATGATTATTGATTTAATGTTGTGAAAAATTTTTCTTTATTTTTAATTTATTTATGACCGAGAGAGTATGCTCTGTAGTTGCGTCTTATACGATCTTCTATATCAGAAATCGACCGTCATTGTTTTTATTTGATGAAAATATTGATTTATGATGTCATGCTGATGTAATGTTTAATTGTTGATGAAATATTGATTTTATTATGCTCTGTTCACAAAAAGAAGATTAATAAAGATTTTAACCACGTACTGGTCTGGGGCCGAATGTCTTCGTGTGTATTCCATGCAGAATTAGAACTGGTTGTCATTATTGACACCAGAAAGAACTGGTTTCAGAATTGATCTCAGAGAAGGGTTTGAGTTTCAGAATTGATCTCTCTCCCAAGATCTGGAACACAGAGGTTAACCCCTTTCGGTCTAATTGACAACTGTTAATAAATAAATGTTTGAAACGCCTAATGGAGGATAAGTGTTTGCATGTTCAGTGTTTAGTTTAAATAATGCTATGAATGTACTGTGTATGATCCACTGGGTTCTTGAGCTCACCCAATCATTTTTTTCAGGAAATTATTGAAGACGATGCCTCTGCAGATCAATGTAAATTAATGACAGTGTACAGGATAGTAGAAAATTATGTGTATTGTAGGGCTTGATTATGTCAAATGTCAGTAATATTTGTATTATCAAAAGATGTTTATGGAGCCACAAAATTATTCATAACTCTGATAATGAAGCAATATTTTCAGATTATTGTATTTATATTTTATTCCTTGGATATGAACTGTTGAAACTAACAGATAAATGAGGAAAAGAAAAAGTAATATTCCCAGCTCTCAGATAGAAAGCAGGACTGACTGCACTCAGAAGAAATGACGTCTCAAGCTACGAGACAACCACGTCACCTATGACATATGTGATAGAGAAAGAACGGGAGCTGGGGGTGTTACAGCTTGTGTGTTTACAAAGTTTGACAACGCTCTTTTAGACGAGAGGAATTTGCTGTGTTTCGTGTGCATAGAATGTTGTTGTAGAATGTTGAACCAATTGTAAGTATTGCAAAGTGTGGCACTGGTGTTGTGGTTATCGTGTTAGTTCAGTTGCAATAGTTGTACGAGTTATTCATAGTGACATTTTTTATCTGCGCGAGGCCCCACAGACGTAGGCTTGTTAGTCGAATTGTGTGAATATCTTTTTGTGTCATTTTCCTTCCTGCAATATCTTTTTATTTCCTTGCTGCACTTCATTTTACTAACATGGTACTAACAGTCTTAATGACTCATGAACTTACAGTTATAAACATGTTAATCTAATAAGCTCAAAACTAACGCGTTTAATACAATTATAGATAAGTTAAGAAATATTATAAATAAGTTAATTTAAATTAATATATTTACTAATTTGTTAATAATATAATTTTTATTATTTTTTAAATATAATTTTTTAAAATATAATTTATTTCTGATATTTTGTTAATATTTGTTTATAAAAACTTATTTTAAAAATTAATTACAAAAATTAAATAGGTTATATACATGTACATAATTATGAACATGATTACAACATGATTCATTTAGGACATGAACCGTTTACAGTATATATAATATGATTTATTTATGACATAATGACATAAATTGTCATCCTTACTATTAGGTTACTTTTGTTGTTGTTAAGAAATTGATTAATGAAGTAGTATTGGGCAGGATGCCAGTTTGATCAAAGACCCATAAGTCAGGTCCAACTTGGTTAAAATGATTCAACAAAGATTTATGGCCGCTCAGTTTCAAATTTGTTGGAAGTACTAGCAATTACTTGGTTAGTTAAATTTACACTAGGGTGCATCTTAAAATTATTTTTTTTACTTTATAACATATTTTTAAATAAAAATTACTATAGGATAAAAATTTTAAAAACCAATATATACATGTATATATATTATATATGCACATAAATATTAATAGGTATGTGTGTGTTATGCATGAATATTTATTATGGTAATTTTTGTTTAATTTGAAAATCCCATCTTATAAAATACAAAAAGTGTAATGTAAAACATGATAAAGTCTTAGAATTATAAATTAATTATATATAATTAAATGTAGATGTCATAGAATAAAAACTTATACAAGTTCTGAAAAGATTAGAATAAATGGGAAATTAAAATAAAAAAAATTATGTTATGTAGCACAATGTATAAATTAATAACATTGGAGACAAGATAGAGAAGAAATAAAAGCTAAACAATATGTAAGACAATAAATGATAGACAAAGTTATAAAAAAAATTTTATTTTTATTTATAGTTACTATAAATTTTATTTAAAAATTTATAATGGTTAGTTGGATCATTGTGCCCTAAAAAAATTTGTAATCTTCTAGTAATTAGGATCTCTTTTCAAATAAGAAGTGTTCATATCACCAACTCTGTGTGCATTTGTATTATAATAGTAAAACAATGTCAATTTAGTATTAAACTATACCTTCGCATACATACACACACATACATACATATATATATATATATATATATATATATATATATATATATATATATTTCATTTGCTTCTTAGTAGTAATTGGCATGAACCAGCATGTTGACCTGAAACATAAAATTAGTAAAGGGATCTTAGATCTTGATTGAAGATAATGTGCATAAAACCTTAATAAAGTGAATCCTACTAGAGCTTTATTAAAATTGATTTGGGGAAAGTTAGCACACCCTATCTACAGTTGTAAAATAATTAAAATGAAAAGAAAAAAACATTTCTGCACTATATTGACAGATTTTTTTTGTTAAAAATGGAATTACAAAAATATATAAAGTTGAAGAATATTAAGACTGCTAACCCTGTAATTTATTTGTGAGTTATTATAATTAAATTGCTAAAAAAAATGAAAATAGTATTAAAAAAACTTCTTATAATATTTCAGTTTAACTTAGAAAATAATTTTATAAAATAAATCCATAATCCTAAGATTGAGTTTGACGTCAAATTTCTTTTTTTTAAAAAAGAAAACTATGGAGATGCAGGTCATCAACCATTTATTTATAAGTTATCATAATTAAATTGCTGAATATAATACAAATAGTATAAAAAAATGTGCCGTAATCCTAACAGGAACCATGGAGATGCGGGGTATCGATCCCCGTACCTCTCGCATGCTAAGCGAGCGCTCTACCATCTGAGCTACATCCCCATTTGTTATATTTGGTTTTCTTTAAATATATATATCAAGTTCTCATTTCGCAATATGTACTGTTCTCTTAAACATAAAAATAATTAATTAATTAACTAGTTTTATTATTATTATTATTTTTTTTATATAATTTTGTAATTTTTGTTTTGAGTGCAAAATGTCAGTGAAATTGTGCTACTCTTATTCATATTCCAAATATATCCAAAGACTATTCAATATGGTGAAAAGGTTAAAGAATTCTAAACCCTTCATTAGGGTTAAAAAAAGTACATACTATGACTAAAGATATAAGATGCTCACATTAGTTATGTAGGATACTCAAATAAAGATTATTGCAAATTAATTATTATTATAATCTTTTTCCCACTTTAATGGTTATTTGTAAATTAGAAAATTGAACTTTTGACCTTACGTCAACAAGATTAAATAAATGTTACTAGAATTAGCTAATTAAAATCGATTATGGCAGTTTATTATTGCTTTTTTATTTGTTATTTCGAAGTTATTACTTATTATGGTCACAATTGTTTATGACAAAATTATTGTTTTGCCTCTAAATGGTCAAAAGTGTTAAAATTTTGTCACCGATGATAAAATACTCATGCAACCCTATTTATAGGCTTGTGTAAGTTATATTTAGTGTAAAATAACGCTTTTACCTTGGGCTAGTAAAATGATGGGAAAGCTATGTTTTTATATAATATTTTAAAATGTATTATAATAACACAATTTATTTTAACTTTAAACAAGTATTAAAATATTAATTACAAAAATAGTAGAAGGTGCAGAATGGTCTGGCGGGCGAATAACAACACTTCGGTTGGCGAATAGCAATAGTCCGGCGAGCAACACTTCAATGAGTAACAGTTCGACGAACAACAGTCTGACAAACAATACTTTGGCGAACAACAAAAGTTCTTTTTCTTCTTCTTCTTTGGCAAACAATATTCTAACACTGTAAGCAATGGAGAAAAAAACCAAGAAAAAAAAAGAAAAGAAAAAAAGAGTTAAAAAATGATATATTATTATTATATAATATACACATTATATACTATTAGTATTCATATATAATATGTATATTATACGTATCTAGTATATTATTTGCATATAATATATATATATATTATATGTATACAATATATTAGAAATGAAAAAGAATAATAGAACGGGAGATTCGGCAATGATAGCAATAGCAGAAGGCGAGCGGCAAACAACAAAAATCACAGGGGCAAATTAGTAGCAAACAATGACAATCGCGAAGCAATCGCAGGGGCAATAGACAATGATGTTAATACTACTATTAATAAAGCAAAATAAATAAAGCTAAAGAGAATAGAAAAACTAGAACAGAGGCTTGCAAGAGCAATGTCCTAAGACAGAATTTGTTTCCTTCCCGAGTGCTTGAAGTCTATGAAATCTGTCTCCCACGATACAACTGTTCAAATCGAATTATAGCACCAAAATTCGATTTCTGTCAACTGGAATAAATCAAATTTATGAAATTTTCTTCTTTAAAAATCAATATATTCTTTTCTGTAAAAATTTGTATTATATATTAATTAGAAAAGGTGTGTTTGAATTGGTACAAATATTCAAACAGTCACCAAACTATAAAACTGTCAAAAACTGAAAAAAAAACTGCAAAAAACTGTCAAAAACTGTCTTAAGACAGTTAATGGCAGTTTTAATTCGAAATTTAAATTTAAAAAAAATAAAATAACTCTTTTTCTAACATAACTCATTATTTCTATTCAAACATAACTCTTTTTCTAACAATACCCCACATTTGAATAGTAAATAAATAAATAAATAAAATTGAATCAATTCCATAAATATTAGAATATATTATATATCAGGACAAGTGTCTT
>JAJIYU010019469.1:0-10849 GCA_030144865.1 Tinospora cordifolia | reverse complement strand
GATGCATTGTGCTATGAATAAATATTTAATGTTTCATGTCATGTACATGTTATGCCGATGGTTTAATCCGATATTGTGTGTTTTATCACTAAGAAAAGATTAAATAATGATTCAATCCACATACTGGCGCGATGATAGGGGCGGGGATAGACGTCATCGTGTGTGTTCCACCCCCTGACCCGGCTTGCCAGTTTCTTTTTATTTGATTGATGATTTTGAACTGGGATTCCAAAAAGTGATCCCACTTGATAGATAGATAGGGGGTTGAGTTTCCAAGAGTGATTCTCTCTTCCCACGATGTGGAACACATAGATTAAACTCTTTCGGTCTGAATGTCAACCAAAATAAGAAATTGTTTGAATCGCCTAATGTACAAAAGATTTTGATATACTTGGTTTATTTGAATTGAAATAATGATTTAAATGTTAGAAAGATCCACTGGGCTGTGTGCTCACCCTTCCTTTTATTTTTAGGGAAATTAAATTACATGAAGACTATGAATATTAGTTAGGTTCTTCTTATTTAAAAAGTTTCTAATTTTTATGTAAGGGCATGTTGCCCAAGTTTTTAAGACTTCCGCTGTAATATTGTTTTTAATTATGTACTCAATTTTATTTAATTAATTGAGTTTATGAATTTCAGTTATTTCTTATACTATTGCCTTATTAAATTCTTAATTTTACGTATGTACGGTTAAATACGATCAAGACATGAAATGACTGAAATAGAAAGTCAAGTGTGCGTCGCTTGTAATGTAACACCGGCTCGGCCCGCCGTTTGGTTTAGTCCACTGTCAAAAAAAAATGGTGGATGCGTCCAATGCTTAATGATACGGGGGTTGGGGTGTTACATACACCATGACTTGTAACCAAATCTCGTACACCAAATTAGGGATGAGTAACAAAGTGATAAGTGGATTGCCGATTTGATAGAGGGTGTCAAGAAAGGCAAGCATACAGACTTCAAATTTGATGCAAAGGGTACTCTGAGACTTGGAGATAGAGTCTGTGTGCAGAGTAGTGGGCAGAGTAGGAGAATCATCCTAGATGAAGCTCATCAGACTAAGTACACAATGCATCCAGGAGGTGATAAGATGTACCAAAACCTCAAGAAAACCTATTGGTGGAGAGGTATGAAGAAGGACATAGCCAATTATGTCTCTAGCTGTCTAACATGCCAACAAGTGAAAACCGAACACAAAAAATCATCAGGGCTATTGTAGCCGCTTCCAATTCCAGAATGGAAGTGGGACAACATTGCAATCGACTTTGTTAGCAGCCTGCCTAGAAATCAGAAAGGCGAAGACACTGTATGGGTAATTGTGGATTGTGTGACAAAGGTAGCCCATTTTCTACCCATTCGATTTACAGATTCAGTTGGGAAGCTTGGTGAATTGTATGTTAGAGAGATTGTGAGACTGCATGGTGTTCCCAAGACCATTGTGTCAGACAGAGATTTTACATTCACATCTCAATTTTGGCAAAGCCTCCAGCAATAACTGGGAAGCAGACACACTATGAGCACAACATTTCATCCTCAGACAGATGGGCAGTCCGAGAGGGTAATCCAGATATTGGAAGATATGATGAGAGCGTGCATACTTGATTTTAAGGGAAATTGGAGTAAGTACCTACATTTGGCAGAGTTCGCTTATAATAATAGCTATCAGGCGAGCATACGAATGGCTCCATATGAAGCTCTCTATGGCAGACCCTGCAGGTCGCCGTCTTGCTGGGCAAACTTTGAGGATCAGGTCCTCACGAGACCAAAGTTGGTAGAAGAAATGAATGCTCAGGTAAAAAAGATTCAGAAGAGGCTAGCTGCAGTGCAGAGTAGACAGAAGAGCTACGCAGACAAAAGAAGATAACCTTTGGAATTCCAGCCGGGTGACAAAGTCTTTTCTGAAGATCAGCCCACAAAAGAGAATCAAACGGTTTGGAGTCAAGGGAAAGCTAGCTCCGAGATTCATCAGTCCGTTCGAGAAACTTAAACGGGTTGGTGCGTGCACCTATGAGCTGGACTTGCCAAACTGAATGTCCTCGATTTATAATGTATTCCATGTATCGATGTTGCAGAAGTACGAGTTAGACCTGTTTCACATTATACACTGGGAGGAGATTGTACTTCAAGACAATGCAACTTATGAGGAACCAGCAGTCAGAATACTAGACCGTAAGGTGCAGAGTTTTAGGACTAGGGACATCCCTTTGGTCAAGGTGTTGTGGAAGCACCATGGTTTGGAAGAGGCGACCTGGGAGTTAGAGAGTGAAATGCATATGAAGTAACTAGGCCTCTTCACCAGAAACACTTGATGGGACAGCGTCGAACAGACAACCCATTCTTTTGAATTTTGAGGATGAAATTCTTTTAAGGGGGGTAGGTTGTAATACCCTGAAAGTTTATAAGACCTCAATGTCATTAGGAACAGTTAAAGTAGGAAAATAAATTTAATAAAAGAATAAAAATAGCAAAAATACTCGAAAACCATGTACTATGAGTCTAATTTAATGTAAGAGTGATATCAACCGGGAAGCATGAGAATGACGGAGAAAAGGCGCTAAACACCAAAATTCCATTCTAGTGATCGCGACAATTGGATTAGTAACCACGGTAATTCTGAACAAACCCAGAAAATGAAGGGAAATACATCATTCTAGTGACCGCGGTCGGTCTTATAGTGACCGCGATAATTGCAGGAGAAAACCAGAAACGAAATGGGGAAGTTCATTCTGGTGACTGCGGTCGGTGTTTGAGCAACCGCGGTAATCACATGAAAAACCAGAAAATAAACAGCGTGCACTAGTCTGTCCACCGCGGTAATTGCACAATGACCACAGTAATTGCACAGTGACCGCGGTAATGCTACAATGACTGTGGTAATTTGTCGATTTTTATTTAAACGAAAATGCGTAGAAAACCTTCAATCTGAGATTTTTCCGCCGCAAATAATTGATTTCTCTCTCAAGCTCTCACCAAACTTTCTCATCTCATTTCTTAAGTTTTCTTTTGAGTTCTAAGGGTGGTTTAAGCTCCTTCAAACCATTCTCTACTATTTTCAAGCTCAGATCCACCAAGAACAACATCAACGAGGGTGGATTCGGGTTGAGGTACATTTGGAAAAGGTCTTGTGTTAAGGTAAATCTCGAAACCCTCTTGAGATCTTGTTTTCTTAGCTTTTCAAAAACACTTTTCTCAAATGTAAACGGTTTTTCCTTGAGTTGATGCTTGTCATAAACTTAACGACCAACTATTGAGGTGCTAAGCACATGTCGCCGACTCCGGCGACCGCAACAATGCTTTGCATTGCCGCGGTAATGCGACGTGCATCGATGTTCCCTTGTTTTGTTTCGATTTTGGGTGCATTTTGAAACACTTGTGCCAAGAACACAAACCTTAGGGTTTTGGTTATGCCATGAATGCCTTAGACTCACATATCCTCATTATTTAAAAACCCCATAGATTGATAATCTGAGGCGTGCACGGCGAGGAGCAAGGTGTGAGATTGAGGAGTATTAATGTGGGTGTGATTTTTTTTACTCCCTAGCCTTATCCAAATTTTGAATGCAAAACATGATGTTTTGGTTAGCTCAAGATATGTTTAGAAGCATGCTAGGACTCGCTTGATTGACCTTGTTTGGGTTTGACTTGGTGTATGTCCTCGATGCATGGTTGCTTGTGCCATAACATGATAGATAGAGATTTCTATGAGTTGATTTCCATGAATGGCTAAACACATCTATTTTGTTTTACTTCAAATGTTACATTGATGATCGCGTATGACTTGGAATGACATGTATGACTAAAGAACATTAAATTAAGATTTAATGACTCCACGTACCGGCACGGTGACCGGCCTTATGGTGCACCGTGGGTGTCCCTACTCGAGCTGACTGCGACAGCTGATTGTGTCTTCGGATGGAGAGTCACTCCGGACTTCCATCTGTAGATCGTGGTCCCAAGGTAACCGGCCCTTAGGCGTTACCCCCGGATTTGCTCTTAGACCACACATGGGATTCTGAGAGCTATGGACTCTTTCGGTCTTAGATGATAACAAAACAAGAAATTGTGTGAAACGCCTAATGTAATGAAAGTGATTGTATGTTTTGTATTATGGTTTGTATAATGCTAGTGATGTATAGAGATGATCTACTAGGCTCTCGAGGTCACCCCACTTTTCTATTACAGGTGACATTGACACCGTAGGAGTAGGCTAGCATACGAGCTGTCTTTTTGAGTAGTGACCTCACTGGTAGGTTGTCACAGTTTATAGTATTCTTTGAGTTTACCGTTGTATCATTTTGTTGTAAATAATATTTTAGTGTTTAAGTTGACTGGGCATGTGTCTTCTTTTGTCTTTGAACTATTTCACATGAAAATTAAATATTTTGGAACTTAGGCCCATTGGGCCATGTTTTATCTTCATACCATGCTTTTGAAAATGAATTTGAAATGTTATTCTGCTGCAAAGTATTTCACTTGGCTAAATATGAATTCACTATGGATTTATGAACGAATGGAATTTTGCTGCATGCATTTTTAATAAATTTCACATCTACTGAAAGGAACGAGTATTTTGATGGTCGTCGTACATTTTAGTTTTGACTTTATAACCTGCTTAAAAGAAAGGTTTGAAACATGAGATTGAATGAGAAAGAGAAATGAACCACGTGACCTCCAGCTCTCGGTAAACGACCAGATGACCTGGCGTCTCCCGTCGAACGAACGAACGGGCGCGTGCCATCTCTGTGCGTGGCCCTGCGACAGATCGTCGTAACATAGACAAAGATGGATACTGGGAGCCGAGGTGTCGCATGTGAGAACTAAGTACTCAAACATGAGTAGTTGTAGTAGCTTTGTTGATACTGTCAAACCTTTGACTAATAAAGAAAAAACTTGATTTTTGACCTTGAAGCTTGAAGAATTATATGACAAACCATTATAGCATTGTAAAGCACTAAAAGACAAAAAAAATGAGTCATAGATTTTGTAAATCCATCATTGAAAAAGGCCTCAAACTAAGAAAACTAGGAGTTTATTCCCTATGCAAAAGAATATTGTTTTGGTTTTTCTCGATTGGGAACCTCTCCTATATGGCCTTGGTCCAAAGGTTGGGGTGGTTTTTGAAACCATCTTGTGTGTTGCCTTCATTTTGGAGTTGGAACATTTTTTAAAACCTCCCTTATTTGACTTTGGTTTGAGGTTATATATATATGAAACCAATGTGGTTAGCCTTTGAGTACCTTGGAGATGTGGAGCCATATGCTCGATACCATAGTTGACCAAATTTTGTTTCTATGGTTTTTAGTTGCCTATAGGCTACCTTACGACTTGCATATCCTAGACTGATTAAGAATAAAAATTTTGCGTGAGATGCCTAATGTTTGAAGTATATACGTTATCTATATTTATGTGTGCTTGTTTACCTTGCAAATAGACTCACTGGCCCATAAATATTATAACTTCTCCCTTTTAAGCTGAAGGAACATCGCAAGCAGCGCTTGGGAGTGAACCCCTTTATCATGTTTTCTTTCTTATTCAATTTTTTTGTTTATTTTTTTAAATTTTTTGTTGCTTGGTACCATGTGTGGAACAACTTATGTTATTTTCTTAGAAGCTTTATATATGTAAGACCCTTGACTAATATTGTTAATTTTAGATAATTTAAGAAAATAATAATAGTAATGATGATGATGGTAATGATGAAATAAATATATGCATAGTGAAAAATAAATAAATGAAAATCTTAGAAATAAGATTATTTTATACACATGAATAATTTTATGTGAAAGAAGGTCATATAAGGCATGTGGACATATTTGTGTGCAATATATCATTTAAATAAGAACATAAAAGTTAGAATAGTTATTCCTAAAATATTAAAGACATTGGTGATGATAAGAAGAAAATAAAAAAATGGAAATCATAAGATATTAAAATTATAAACTTGGCCAAGAAAATAAAATAAATCAATAAAAAGGGGCCTATATGGGACATCCAAGGGAGGATATTCTTCCGTAGCTTCTAATCAAAATTATATCACAAAAGATTAGAAAAAAACTGAATACTATGGGTGTAACACTCCACCTCCCCCGATTCCTTTTTCTGGGAATGTGGACTATACCATTCGGTCGAGAGGTGGACTGGTGTCACATTATTTCTATTTTTCTATACTTTTAATTTTTATCTCAATTCTTTGGGATTCTTGGGTATCAAATAATTAGAACTCAAGAATACTTTCACATAAAGCAATAAGAGATTTAATATCATTAATTGAAAGTAATAGGTACAAAACTTTACTAATGACATAATTTCATTAATTGAAAATAAATGATATAAAACCTTGAATATACACCATAATTTGAAAAAGATAATATTTAGAAAGCATTGAGTAAAATAATTCCATAATATTAATTATCCTAAATTTAAGGTATATAACCTTTGAGTATATTGCAGCAGAATAAATCTTGAATAACGAAATTGGGCCAACATGCCCTTACAATTAAGTAAGATTTTCTAAATAAAGTATTCTAAGGAAAATGTTGCCTAATTGGCTATCACGCTGCCTTTGTTTATTAATTTCCTGAAAAGTTAGAAAATGAAAGGATGAGCACAAAGCCCAGTGGATCATTCTAAATATTTAACTTATTATTTTAACAAATAAGACATTCAAGATAAATAATGTCAAATATTACGTGATTCAATCAATTTCTTGTTTAAAGTTGTATTAAAGGCTAGAAGGGGTTAACCTTAGTGTTCCTATCAAAATACTTGTCCAAGAAGAAAAAGGGAAATCCTTTATACCAAATTCCATTGGATTTAGGACCTTACCCATGTGAACTAGAAATGAACTCAAGGTTCACATCTTGAGAACACACATAGTAATCCCTATGGAATACTGTGTTGGTACGTGGTTATGATATCATTTATCTTTCATTGAATATAACAAAACTGCGATAATAGACTAACATGATTAAATTTGGCATGTGAGCATAACAAGCATCATAATAGCACATAACATATATGCAAACCTAAAATGTAAGGTCCAAGCATGACATGCATAATCAATGATGATAAAACATGTATATTCAAGCATGAACATCTTGTTAAAATAAAAAAAATAAGATAAAACTCAAAATCACTTCCACCTCAGTATTTTCACTTTGTTGAAGCCTTTGTTCAATCCCTTTCAGAGCTTCCCAACTGCTACTAGGAATTTTCAGCAGCACTTTGTTACTTCAACTCCAACTGCTACAAAATTTCTGTAGCACTTTGTTACTTCTACCCCAATTATTATTTAGAACAACCCTAGAAGATAAAATGCCAAGAGAGAGGCAGAGGGGGGGCGGGAGAGAGAGAGAGAGAGAGAGCAAGAAGGACATATTAGTTCTTGCTGGGATGAAGAGAATGTGAGCACAGATGCCCTTTATATAGAGTTTCAGGGATTGAAGATTGGTAGGTTTGGATGTCCCGTGAGCAAGAAACTTTCCAATTCTCTTCTTGAGCGTTGCACATGTGTGTAGGGTTAGGGTTTTGTGTGGTACCACTTTCTAATTCTTTTCTTTTGCACACAAATTCAAAACATTAATGCAATACTATGGTTCTTGAATCCATTTCCAACACAATTTTCAAGTGTTCTAAGTGCTCAACTTCTAATTTAGAGTAGATCAGAATGTCATCTATGAAAACCACCACAAATTGGTTGAGGTATTGTCCAAACAACTGGTTCATAAAATCCATGAAAGTTGCTGGAGCATTTGTCAGACCAAAGGGCATTACTGTGAACTCAAAGTAGCCACACCGTGTCCTCAAGGTCGTTTTGTGTATGTCTAACTCTCCGATTCTCAATTGGTGATATCGTGACCTAAGATCAATCTTTGAGAAATGATTGGCTCATATTAATTGATCGAATAGAACATCAATCCTTGGTAGAGGATACTTGTTTTCTATGGTTGCCTAGTTCAATTTTTGGCAGTTAAAACATAGTCTCGTGGACCCATCTTTCTTCTTCACGAACAACACCGTAGCTCCCTATGGTGATTTACTTGGCCTGATGAATCCTTTCTCTTGGAGCTCATCTGGCTGAGTCTTTGTAATACCCCAAAAGTCTATAAGAGCTCCACATCACTAGTGAACATTTAAAATAAAATAATAAATTAAAAAAATAAGAAAATAATAAAAATACTAAAAAACTATGTACAATAAGTTCAAATAAACTTAAAATAAATATATAATGATATAAATTCAGAAAGCACGAGAAATGACAGGGAGAAGATGCAAAAGCCGTAACTGCAGTGGTTACCATGGTAATGCCGGACAAACCTAGAAAATGAGCAAAAAGGATGTATCATCTTGGTTATCGCAGTAATGCTTGATTACTATAGTAATCCTTTTATGACCGCGGTAATGTGTGATTTTCTATAAATACACAATGTTTTGTGACAAACCCAAGATCTCAGTTTTCGTGTGCCGCCACTAGGGTAATCTCTCCAAAACCCTAACCAAGCTTTCCAAAACCATTTCCTCGTCATTACATACATATGGTGATTTGAGCTTATTCAAACCCTTTTCTACTCATCCTCAAGCTTAGATTCACAAAAAACAATATCAACAAGGGGTGGATCTGAGTTGAGACATGGTTTGAAATGCTTCGTGCAAAGGTAAATCACGAAACCCCACTTGTAATCTTGCTTTCTTAGCATTGTGTGCCATTTCTTAAGTATAAACAAGTTTTTCTTTGAAGCACAAGTGATTTGAGGGTTGCAAGGCCTCGTATTAGCGAGAAACGAAGAGGAAGGACATAGAGCTCCAAGGTATAAAGATTTCCTTTAGATTGGATGTGTGTTTTAAGCAAAATGTGGGCATATTAGAGTGTTAAACACTTGAGGAAACAATGAATGGGACAATGCACACCAAAAGCATTACATTTTCTAGGAATCCCATTGTTACTACAGCAGCTAACCGTAGTAACACGCAAAAGACACGCGTAAACCCCACTGGTTGTTGCGGTAACTGATCGTGGTAACGTGCTAAAAAACTAGTCTACGCACTGGTTACTGCGGTAACTGACCACGACAATGTGCTGAAAAACCAATCTACGCATTGGTTACCTAGTAACCAACTGCGGTAATGCGTCCTAGACTCAGTTTTTCTTTTCAGCCTTGTGTACACCATAAGATACCTATGTAAGGGACATGAACCTATGATTTGAACATGCTATGTATGCCTTAGAGTCACAAAACCTTGGTATTAAAATCTTATAGATTGAGGATCCAAAGCGAGTACGGCGAAGAGCAAGGCACAAGGAAAAAAAAAACTAATGTAGGTGTGATTACTGTACTCTTCCATTATTATTTGGACTTTTAAATGCCAAACATGATGCTTGTTTACTTTAAATTGAGTACTTAGGAGCATGCTAGGATTGTTCTTGTGTGACTATTAATTGGGATGACTGATTGAGTGCTAGGATTACTTGTTGATTGTTTTATATCTGTGATGATCACATGCCTAGATGACAAAAAGGATGTTAGCCATAGTTAAATTGCATGATTGTTTTATGTATCTGTTTTACATGTGCCACGAAGTAGTATTTGTGATGAATGATTTTGATATATGATTTGAGATGAAATGTGAACCTAGAGAAGATTAAATAAAGACTTTGCATGTTTTGGTCTAAATAATACTAGTGATATATTGTATGATCGACTGGGCTTTCGAGCTCACCCCACTTTCTTTTTCAGGTGAGATTTGATGCAGTGCGAGTTGACCATATCTGGGCGACTCTGATTATTTTGTTGAAACCTCTTTGGGGAGCTTGTTAAATGTCTTTTGTAAATAATATTTTTCTATATTTAATTTGAACTAGGTTTGTGCCCTTTTCTTTTGGAACTAATCATTTTATACATGATTAAACGTTTTAAGTTTATTTCAAAAATCTTAGGGATACTTAAATGTTGAATTTGAAGCTTCTCATTTTACCTATAATTTAATTATTTTGATAGATGTTTGCGCACATTAATTGTTTAGACTTGAACATTTAAACCTCATGTTCTTTTTTTTTTTTATAAAATTTTACTAACCAATCCCTTTTACCTATGAACCCTCATTTCAAAGGATTTCTAGTTATTTGAATTGATTTCATCATTACTTGAAAAAGGAATTGGAAAGACAACTTTAAAAGAAAGAAAGAGACAGAGGGCAGTTGAAGTATAATGGCGCTCTGGTCCTCGGCGGATGACAAACTGCACATATGGTTTCTCCTGTCAGATGGGCGCATATCTCTACGCAAGTCCTCGATGTTTCATGGCTTCTCAGGGTTTGGGCGGAGGCTGGGGTGTCATAGTCTTTAACTCGATCAACTCTACTAGTGCCATCTTGTAGGGAGGTATGTCCATGGGGTTGGTTCCAGGGTGAAGTTCAATTTTGAACTCTACTTCTCTAACAACCAGTAGTTCGGGTAAGTCATCTGGGAACACATTCTCATAATCCCTAACAACTTGTAGGTCGTGGATTCCTCTTTATTCTATAATGTCTTCTTCATAAAGATTCTCAAACTCATCTTTTTTGCTTTAGGCAGTTCAACATGGCTATCTGTAATACCCCATAATTTTGTCAAAAAAAAAATTTAAATAAATAAAATAAGTTGAATAAATTAATTTCAATGATTTTAAGAAATTTTGGGTGCAAATGGTGGTTTGGCACATGAAAAATAATTTATATTGGAGATATAATAAAAATTAGGATAATTAAATGAAAATTAAGGTTTAATAAAATTAATTATGAAATTTAAGGATTTGCTTAAGGAATAAATAAAAATAAGGTGTACACACATATTAGCTAATATGTGAATGAA
>JAJIYU010019468.1:0-10777 GCA_030144865.1 Tinospora cordifolia | reverse complement strand
TCCTGTTTGGGTGCAACATCAATGTTTAGTGGTGCTTGATGTTGAGTAGACTACTTGAACACGTAGACTTCAATTACTATTTAAGCACTTCCATGTGTTCTGTAGGTTATTTTGTAAACTAACGTTGCATGTTTTGAGCCTTCTAGTAAATCATTTTTTCAACCCCTCAACATTAACTATCTATTCAGAACAAAGCTGGGAATTACTAAACCACCAATTTTTCTTCAAATTAGGTGTTAGCCAGCCAGTAGATTTGAGCTTGGCTTGGTCCCACCAAATTCCTGCTCATGAAAATCGAAAAATTTTTGGCCATTCAATACACCTCTAGCACAGAACTGAATACTTGGTTCACTGATTCCTTTGCAGATACACAGGAAATGGTGTGCAGACCAAGTTTTCTTCATGTTCCCATGCTACTCTTAGTTCATGTGCTTCTCTTCCTGCCTAACGAATTGACTGTGCTGAAATGAATAGCGCAGTTGAGAATCTCAAACGTTTGGATGATTATATGAAATTGTATCAAACAACTAAACCAGCAAAGACTCTAAGTTTTCTATCAGAGAGATTTATAATTCATTAGTTTTTCGAGTTTGAAAAAAACTAAAATGTGATTTTTATGATCAGGAGACTCTTTTCTTTTCACTTAGCCAAAATACCAGAGTTGCTTATTTTCTGTTTAAAATATAAATTTTATTAGCAACTCCTCAAAGCATTGTTGCTCAATGGCGCTTCCATGAGTGAAACACAAATCACAGAGAGAACAACAATCACATTGAAATGTCCTTCCTCCTTCATCTATATTGTTACTCTCGTTTGAGCATCAATATACATGTGCACCAGACCATTATTCAAAATCGAAAAAATGTAGGAAATAGGGTTCAGAATCATCTACAATAACAACCTACTAATAACAATACTAATGAAAAAGAAAGTAAAAATTATCTACAATAACAGAACTCCCAAGAACCAGTTCGGCAGTGAGTAGTTGAAACCAGACAAACTTCAATTTTCCTTTTCAATTGGCAGTTTCAGGAGGAAGAGGAGCATCTCTTCCAAGAACAAGGGTCGCCTCCTCACATTGGACATGTCTTCAATGGGAATTCCCTTGGTCTCAGGCACAAAGAAAGTGACAAATAGAGTCATGCAGAGCACAAAGAAGACAAAAATGAAGAACAGACCGAACTTGGCGTTGCAGAGCATACTGAGGAAGACTTGTCCAATGACAAAGGTCATCAACATGTTGATCAAAACGATCATGGCATTGTTGCGCTGTCCCGTTGGTCTTATCTCCAATGGGCTCAGTAGGAACCAACCACGCCTAAGAATCCCCCTACTTGGAGGATTGCGGACCCCTTGGGCCCACTTGCTTCACCAAGAAGATGAAAGCATCGAAGAAGAGTATGGGGGATTTGCGGCCATGTTTGGAAGTAGTGAGAGAATCAGGGTATTGGACAAGAAGGGCAGCTAAGTAAAGAGAGGAAGTGAAGAGGGTGAGAAGCTGGCCGTCGAACTTGCAGTATTGGTTTCCGGAAACAACACGTTCTTCCTTTTGGTACACAGATGGGAAGAAGTTGGTGAGGAAAGCAAACCGCCAGAGATGTGACACCATCAGAAATACCAATATCGTAACCAAACAGCAAACCGCCACAAGCAGCAACATTGGCAGCAAACAGAACGACGGGACTGAGCTTGCCTGGATTCTCCTTCCCCCTGCTCTCTGATAAGAATCGAATACGGGAGTGAGCTTGCCTGGATACTCCTTCCCCCTACCATCTTATAAGAATCTAATACTCCTGCCGACCACAATCTGTTAATCATCTATTTACTTCAAATTGATATATAAAAAAAAGTTGCAATACAAGAAAACTATTCTGAAACACACTAAACGATGTCAAGAGTTCCTGTAGTATAGATAAAAATGACACAAGATATGAGGCAATCACTTAAGGAAATTTGGTTTTATTTCAACTAGGATAATATTTGTCTGACTTTATAAAATAGAGCATATGCTCCACTATAACATGCGCACATCCTCGCCAAGCCATTGGCTTCAATACCATTACCTAGGTTAGGTGGGTTTCAATCCCTACTTGTATCAATATTCTTGTGTTTACATTTTCTAGATCTTCTACTTTTTAGGATGCGTTAGATTAACTTTTTTTAACAAGTTTGTAGTTGTTATAAATGTATTTAATTATCAACATAAACCTTATTCATGACATGATTTTTATAACCTTTATACATGGTGGTGATTAAAATTTTGTAGTTATCTGATAGAATTAAATTTTGTAACCATTGTATTAATAATAAATATAAATGTAATCTAAATCTACTTCTCCCGTTGCTTCACTGTTGCGTTTGCTTTTTTTTCAATCTAGTTCTACCGTTGTTAGTGCATTTGCTTTCACCACCTACCAACATCAAAATTTAGTTGACAAACTCAAAATAGTTTCTTATTTACTATCTAAGTTTTAGGTATATATATATATATATGAAATATTATAATATATTACATATTTATAATATCTTATACTTCATTATTTTTATATTTTTATATTTGTAATTTTTATTTATATTTTTAAGAGTATATCCGTTTTAAGTTCATTAATCAATTTATAATATAATCAATTCAACTATTTTATCAAAAGACTTCACTAAAATTGTCTCTGCAAACAAGTCATCACCAAGCCTAGTATTATGAAAACCCTCCTCATGGATCCTCAAACACACGGAAAAAGCAAGAGAGATCGATCAAACACAATCATAAAGTCACGAACTCCTCCTCAATATTATGTATTCACTGAGCGATTAGATCGCTCTCAAATCAATTCGTCTTTAGAAAAAAAAAAGAACAACCACTTTCTTCTCTTCTGCACTTATAATAATAATCTTCAATCATGCCGCTTCCATGGAAGAAGGATGACAAGAAAATGAAGATCAAGAAGAGGGGCAGTAGGATGAATCGAGTTTCCCGTTTGGTTGCAGATCTCCGTTCTTCCTCTTCTAACCATGGAGAATCTCCTTCCGTTGTTTATGTGCGCAATTTCAACTGAAGAAGCAGCCGATGTGGGAGTTAGGCCCATGAAAGTTGTTAGCAACTAGACGACTGTTATAAGTCTCTTTCTATTTCCTTTCGTGTTTGTTTTTCTATTTTGTTCACCTCTGTTTTTGGTTGCTTAAAAAGGCTATGTACTGAAGAATGGGTTTTTTGAGAAATTAAACATCTGCTTGGTCTTTCTCTCTCATTCTCTCTTCTTTCAGTTCTTGTTTCTCTCCTTCTTCTCCTGCTATTCTCTTCTGTCTTCCTGAATATCTCATTTGTAACTCTTCCTATAATTCTGTGTTGTGTCATTTGGTATTGGAGCAGCTGATTCTCGGACTGATGGTTGAAGGCACTTAGATCTAACGACATACGTAGGGAGTTGGTCGAAGTAATCAAGGAGAATGACAAGAAACATGAGAGCTCCATCAATGAGCTCAAAACGCTACTGGGTGTAGTACATTCTCAATTTAGAGAGGTACTGGTTGCTAAGAATGGTGAAGGACCTTCAGGTTCTTCTCATGGGAAGGTCCCTGGAGGAGCAATTTCAGATGCCCCTGTGCCTTCCAACTATGGTTCTAACCACAAGCTTAAGTTTCCAAAGTTTGATGGAGAGGATTTCAAGGGTTGGGTGATGAAGGCGAAGTGTTACTTTGAAGTGGAAGAAACACCAGATCACATGAAAGTGAAGATGGCAGCTTCACAACTGAGCGAAAGAGCATTACAGTGACATCAAGGGTATGTTAAGATCAATGGATTAGTAGCCTATATGGATTGGGATCTTTACATTCAAAACATGGGACCAAGGTTTGGTGCTCCTGTTCATGATGACCCTATATCAGATCTGAGGAACTTGAAACAGTTGGATAGTTTGCAGAATTATATTGATGATTTCAATACCTTGTATCCACGAGTAGAGATTCAGGAATCCCAAGCCATTAGCTTCTTCATTTCTGGATTATTACCTGCGCTACAAATGCCAATGAGAATGTTCAAACCTTCTTCACTTGTCGAAGCTTACTCACGAGCCAAATTGGAAGAACTCACGGTAGATGCAATCCGTGGAATTCAACAACCCATCCCCACTCCTTTATTTCCCAAAACTCCAAAACACATTACCCACACTGATTTCACTTCTAAGAAGGAATACAAACCTACTACAAATTTTCACTCATCTATTGGAATTTTACCAACTCCAAATGTACCAAATGTTTCTGAAACACCACAGCCACATGTACTTCCACAAAGAAATGTGAGAACTATGAACAACAAAACAATGAATGAAAAGAGAGCAAAAGGGTTATGTTTCTGGTGTGATGAGAAATTCGTGCCTGGACATAAGTGTAAGAAACAACAGATTTTCATGTTACAGTTGCATATTGATACCAATGGAGGGGATGGTGATGAAGAAGTTTTTGAGGATGCTGTAGAACATTTACACATGTCCTTGCATGCTCTTAGTGGGTAGGATGGCAATCAAACAATGGTGGTGGAAGGAATTGTGGGAAATCATCGCCTGCATATTTTAATTGATTCAGGTAGCACGCATTACTTCATCAGCAGTAAAATAGTTCAGACACTTAAGTGCCCATTGCAGAATGTTAATTCTGTTCCAGTGTTGGTGCCTAATGGTCATGAGATGGATTGTGTGGCAATGGTGGAGGAATTCACATGGAGGATGTAGAGTTATTACTTTTCCACTATAATCTTATATTAGGTATATGTAGAGTTCAAAGGTATATAGCTTACCTTTGAACTACTATAATCTTATATTAGGAGTTCAATGGTTAGCCGGCCTAGGGGACATTATGTAAAATTTTAGACACCTTCAGATGAAATTTGTGTTAGAAGGAGAATTAGTCAGCTTGAGAGGAAAAAAGGAGAAGAGGCTTAGCATGATTACAATTCAGAAATTAGGGGAGCTTATGATATATCTTTCTGAATTAGCTTCACAACACTTGTTGTCTTCACTTGAATTGTTTGCTATTAATGTTTCTACTGATTCTTCATGTAACGATAGGCCTAAGCTGCAAGAATTGTTGTCAGAATATACATATGTTTTTGAGGAAAGAGTAACATTACCCCCTCATCGAGATTATGATCACAACACAGTTAATGTTAGGCCATATAGATATGCAAGGCTTTAGAAGGATGAAATTGACAAGATGGTGAAGGAATTTTTAGAAGTGGAAGTCATAACTCCTAGTAAGAGCCCATTTGCCAGTCCAATGGTGTTAGTTAAGAAGGATGGAACCTGGAGAATGTGTATTGATTATAGGGCCGTCAATCAAGCTACCATTAAAAACAAATTTCCAATTCTTGTGATAAAGGAATTGTTAGAAGATCTAGGTGGTGCAACTATCTTTTCAAAGATAGATCTCAGGTCCGGTTACTGGCAGATAAGGATGAATCCTGAAGATGTATACAAAATTGCATTCAGAATGCATAAAAGGGCACTATGAGTTTGTTGTGATGCCCTTTGGATTGACAAATGCTCCATCCACCTTTCAGCATCTTATGAATTCTATTTTTAAAACCCATCTGTGAAGGTTTGTTTTGGTGTTTTTTGATGATATATTAGCTTATAGTAGAAGCCGAGCAGAACACTTGATGCATTTAAAGCTAGTTTTAAAGACTTTGAGAAAAAATCAGCTATTTGCAAAGAAGAAGTATAGTTTGGGAGTGAACAGAATGAGTATTTGGGGCATTTAATCATGAAGGCAAGATTGCAAACTGATCCTGAGAAGATATCAGTTGTGAAGAATTGGCTTGTTCCACAGAATATTAAGCATCTGAGAGGTTTTTTGGGGTTGACAGGATATTATAGAAGGTTTGTGTCAGGTTATGGGAAAATAGCAAGGCCTCTTACTGAATTGCTCAAAAAAGATGCTTTCATTTGGCATCAAGAGGCCCAGGAGGCTTTTGAAAGACTCAAACATGCCCTTGTGGCAGCTCCAGTATTATCATTGCCTAACTTCAATAAAACGTTTGTGGTAGAGACAAATGCTTCAAGAGATGGAATTGGAGCTGTGTTAATGCAAGGGGCACATCCATTGACATTTATCAATAAGGCATTGGCTCCAAAATATTAGTTCTTGTCAGTGTATGAGAAGGAAATGCTAGTAATTATGTTTGCCATAGATAAATGGGAAGCTTATTTGGTAAACAAACACTTGATTATTCAAACAGATCATCAAAGTTTGAAGTATCTATTGGAGCAACGTTTAACTACACCTTCTTAACAAGTGTGGGCTTCCAAATTGATGCAGTTTGATTATGAAATTATTTTTAAGCAAGGAAAGCATAACATTACAGTTGATGCCTTGTCCAGAAATCCCTCCTTTGAATGTCATATTATTACCACAATAGTGATGCTCTTGGAATTTTTAGATGCTGTCAGGAAGTCATGGGAAGAAGATTTTAGTTTGAGGGAAATGATCCATCAAAAGGAACAGAATGTGCAAACATTTTCTAAGTTTATATGGAAAAATGGGAAACTATGACATAAAGGTAGATTAGTAATGGGCAAAGATAAAGCTCTACGACAAGAATTGATGGAATTTTTTCATGCATTTGCATAGGGAGGACATTCAAGGGTTTATGTGACAACTCACAGGTTGGTTTCAACCGTTTGGTGGAAAGGGTTGGGGAGAAAAGTACGAGAATACATCCGGAATTGCAACACTTTCCAACAGTTTAAACCTGAAAATTAGTAGCTCTTGGAAAACTGCAACCTTTACCCATGCCGGAAGGGGTATTTTCTTATGTTACTATGGATTTTATTGCAGTGTTGCCTAAATCACAAGGCAAGACAACCATTATGGTAGTAGTCGATCGATTAACTAAGTATGCACACTTTGCAGCTCTTCCTCATCCTTATACTGCTTAGCTGGTTGTGAAACTCTTCTTAAATACTGTTTATAAACTTCATGGACTCCCCAACACGATCATCTCTGACATAGATCCTGTTTCACTAGCAATTTCTAGTTGTTTCAGTTGCAAGGCGTGTCACTACAACTCTCTTCAGCCTACCATCCTTAGACGGATGGTCAAATTGAGGTTGTTAAAAGATGCATAGAGACTTATTTGAGATGCATGATAGGAAACAAGCCTCAACATTGGGAATTGTGGTTCCCTCTTGTTGAATATTGGTATTACACTTCCTATCACAACACAATTAAGATGTTTCCCTTTGAAGCTTTATACGATTATCCTCATCCAATCCTTGTTCCCTACTTTGTCGGAGATTCAAAGAATGAGTCTGTGGATAAAATGCTGACAAAAAGGGAAGAAATGATCATTTGTTGAAGCAGAGGATTGAAATGGCTCAACAAAGAATGAAGATAATGGCAGATAAGAAAAGATTTGAAAGGGAATTTCACATTGGTGATTTGGTTTTGCTTAAACTGTAGCAATATAAACAAATCAGCATGCACAAGGGAAATACAAAGTTGCAACCCAAGTATTATGGCCCTTTTGAAGTTGTTGATCGAATTTGGAAGGTTGCCTACACACTCAAATTGCCACCAAGAGCTCAACACATGATGTAGTCCATGTCTCTCAACTTAGAACATTCCACTCTTTAAAGGCAGTTAATCCAGTGCTCCCTTCAATCCAATATCCTTTGTTGCAACCTCAAGTTATCCTGGATCGAAGAATGGTGAAATGACAAAATTCAGCGATAATGCAATGGCTCATTCACTGGAAGGATAAATCACTAGCAGATGCAACATGGGAGTGGGTTGATGATGTTAGGATGCATTTTCCTAAACTTCTTGAGGACAAGGAATTTTTAAGCAGGGAGAATTTTTATGTTCGCAATTTCAATTAAAGGATTAGTTGTTGAAGCAGCAAACGTGAGAATTAGGCCTATAAAAGTTGTTAACAACTAGACGACTGTTATAAGTCTCTTTTTATTTTCTTTCGCATTTGTTTTTCTATTTTGTCCTTCTCTGTTTTTGGTTGCTTAAAAAGGCTATGCACTGAAGAATGGGTTTTTTGAGAAATTAGATATCTGCTTGGTCTTTCTCTCTCGTTCTTTTTCTCTCAATTCTTGGGTTCTTTCCTTTGCTTCCTGCAATTCTCTTCAGTTTCCTTGAATATCTCCTCTGTAACTCTTCCCATAATTCTGTGTTGTATCAGTTGTCCAGACTGTATTCCCCACCTCTCTCATCCATCTGATCGTCAACAATTGGGATCGCACAACAGAAAATCCTCCACAAACAATCAGAATCTAAATACAATAACTTCTTTCGAAGACGCCTCTGCGGATTTTCGTTCATCAGTTTCTGATGATACTCCACTGCTGCAGTCGTCTGCTGCTCCTACTACTGCTGTTGCTGATTTTGAGGAATCTAATCAGAAGAGTCTTGAGGATGAAGTCTGCGATTCTGTTGCTGTTCATGCGGGAGGGAGAAGATGACGAGGTTGCAAGTAGAAGAAGAAGAAGAAGAAAATCTTTAGTTGTACTTGTTAGTAAAAATTGAAGTTTGAATAGAAAATGAATAGTCCCACATTGGAATAATACACAAAACTTGATGAAAATAAAAGAGAACTTGTTGCTTGTTAACTTGAATAGAAGAAAAAAATATCATGGGCCTAAAAGTATAGGCCCATGAGTTAACATAAATAATTATGTATATAAATCAAAGACTAGGGCCTTGGGCCTGGGGGCCTTGGTCTTTGATCCATACAATTAATTTTTAATATATCTTTGGTTTTAATTTTTAAATTTGAAAAATAACTGTTGAAAACAGTTTTTTTGGACAGTTAATAATTGTCTTTGGAAAAGTTGTAACTCTTAATTACAACCATTCGTTTCTATAAATAGAAATAATAAATAAATAAATAAATAATGATTATCTTGAATTTCGAATTTTTCCAAGATAAAAAAACAGAGAATTCCAGTTTGTAGGAAAACGATTTGTAGTGCTTTCAAATCGTTTTTTGACAGTCAAATCCTGGGAGACTGTAGCCGATTGATCTTCAAGCACTTGGGAAGCGGCGAAATTCTGTCTTAGGACATTGCAATCTGCAAGCTTCTGTCATCAAGTGGTTCTTTTCTTACTTGTTTCTATTTATTCGAGTAGTATCTTATATTCTGATATATAATTGTCTGTAGTTTTCTAACAGTACTAGCTGTGAACATGTTTGTTTCCTCCATCCTGCTTTCGGAACTAAGAAGCTTGCGATTGGAGTTGCTTTGTCCACGTTCTTTCTCTTATTTCTTGAATTTATCGGTATAAGTTTTGTTTATTTTTTCAAGCCGAGCTCGGATGCTCGGAGATTTTTGAATTCTTTGGCCGTGAATGTTGCTTTTGTATCTGTTCAGCCGAAAAAGAAGAATGTTCCGAAAAATCCTGGAGCATAGTCTGCTGATGGCTGATTCTTTAAACTTGAGTGGGGCTAAAATTGAAGAAACTCAACTCATTGGATCTGAATTTGATGTTAGAAAGAATGATATAAGCTGTGAAGCTTCGAACTTGACCGAGAAAAAGAAGATAATTTGGCCGCCAGATGATTTTGCTGTCGAAGATCAAACTGTTGTTGCAAGTCCAAGGAAGATGAGTAATGCCAAGTTTAAAGAAAAATTAATGAAGAAATTAGTCATCCTCAAGAAGATTCGTGGCTTCAAAAGCAAACAGAATAAGGAGATTGAGACGAGTCGATGCGTTGTGTTATCCAATTGTACTGTCACGGAGGATAAATTAACCGTAGGAGAACAAAAGAGGGTAGACAAGCAGCAACTGAAGGGGGATGAATTAGAAGAGATTGATGAAGAACATAGATGCCTAATGGTAAACTAGAGTTCGGCTCGTCTAATTCGTCTAAGCTTGTACTTGATTGAGAAAATTCTTGTTTTCTGTTAAGGAGGATTTCCTTGCTGAAAAATATTTTATATATTAATTTAAGAATTATTTATTTATAACTCATTTTTAAAATTTTTTTTATATCCAACTAAACAATTATAAGAAAATTTGGTCGACAACATTTTTTCAAAAAAATTTATCAAAAAAAACAATATTTTCTCGATAAAAGATTTTTTAATAACCAAACACACCTTTAGTGATTGTTCTCACGTAGCTTTTGGGCGGTTATGTAATGTGAGGAAAATGTTTGTCACACAAACATTTAATTGATTATGTCAAAGAGGACAATTTTTAAATTCTTTTATTACTTCTATACATTATTTAGTTTTTTAAATTTGTAGACCACCTAATATCCCTATTTATTTGTATAATATTTTTTATAATTTCACTGGTTTAATTTATTTATATAATTCAACTAGATATTATAGTATAAATATTTTTATTTTTAGTCACAATCTGAAAAAATTACTTTATTTATATAATTCAACTAAATACAATTCTATTAATTTTATTTGAATATAACTAAAATAACATAAATGACTAAACATGTAAACGTAAAGAAAACCAAATAAAAAACAGCTAAACATGTTAAAACACACAAAAGAAAAAACTAAATAAAAAATAGATGTATATTTGTAACACTCCGTATTTTAATTAGACACGTAAATTAATTTAAATAAAAATAAATGAGTATAAATATACGTATTGGTACGAAATACTTGTATATTACACACATATATTAAAAATATACATTGTGTATATAAATTAATTAAATTAATTAAATAAAATGTATGGTGGGTTGGTTTGAGAAATGTTGCAAACAAAGGAAAAAAAATGAAAAAGAAATGATATATAATAAAGTTGGAAA
>JAJIYU010019467.1:0-10792 GCA_030144865.1 Tinospora cordifolia | reverse complement strand
TATGCCGTTTGGGCAAGAATCTAAAGAGGTAGAAAATTTTCATTTTATTATTTATTAAATTTAAAGCTAATGTATAACATGCTCATTATTTATTCCCTTGAAATTGGGGTTGAAGGGCAACACCACCCTTGGATGTATGCCGACGGAGATCGAATATTGTGAGAAATTTCTTGGACGACATACGTAGAAGAAAAATGAATGGCCTTTAAATATTCTCTTACTACTTGTTACTTCACAACTCGTGAATTCTACGATAAAGAAAGATACACATATGGTCATAAAACGTTATCCGAATTACTTGATGCAGACTAATCGACGAAACGCTTGAAAATAAAGAAAAGTATATGCACATTTTTTTATTAAATTAGTGCCGCATTTGTTGTTTAGTTTGAAAAGAGTTTCGGTTTAATTTTCTATATATATATATATATATATTTTAAAAATACTTCCTTGAATTAATTTTTTTCCGCGCAAAAATAAGCGAAGCGCTAAAGCGTGCTTTTCGTTTTGTTGTCAAAACTTTGCATTTTTACATCTGAAAAATAATTTCCAAAATAGAGATCATGTTGTTATTCAATCATAACTAAATCATATTACAAAAACAATAAGTAAAGGACAATTCCATAGAAACTATGGCTATAAGGGTCTGTTTGGTATGCAAGATATAATTAAATTATTTTTAAATAATAAGATGTGATAAAATTGGATTGAATATGAGAAGACTAAAAATGAAGTAATATAATGTTTGGTCTAACATTAAATAATTATAAAATAAAAATAAAAATAAATTGAAAAGAAAACATAAGAATTAAGAAAAAAAGAAGAAAAACAATAGTGAAAAATAAAAAAATAAAAAAAAATATTTCAATCCCACCATTTTTGGTGTAACATAGGATGATTATAAAATTAAATTAAAATAAATTAAAAAAAATAATTAAAATAACAATATGTTTGGTATGCATGCTACGATAGGATTCTTTTTATAAGATAAAATAAGATGAAATTTGATCGGATAAAGAAATTTGAAATTTGATTGGATAACATGGGATAAAAAATATCACAAGTTTAATAGATATTATTTTATCCTACAATAATGGGATAAGTTGTAGGCTAGAAAGTAATTTAGTCACATATTAAAAATTAGTATAATCTTATCCAATGTCCAATGTTATGTGCCAAACATTTCCTAAGAAAGAAAAGCTAAGAACCCTATGAATTATAGACTAATCAACCTTAGGACATGAGGATTGACCTCACAATAATAGACAAAATCTGACAACAATAAGGATAACCTTCACAACGCCAAAAATAATACTATACATGGACCATACACAACAAAATATCCGAAGAGAACTATAACAAAAAATAAAAATAAAAATCACAATGCTTAAGTGGAAAGAAAGCTCAAGCAGGGGAAGCCAAGATTTGGAAAGAACGAAAGAGAAGCAACAAAGGTGAAGAAATTAGAATTGTATTTCTATTTCTATTTTAATTGCAACTTTGAAAATTTTTAACAGGCATCTTCGCTGCATATGTATTTTTTGTTAACATTTTAAAGAATATATATATTTTTTTAGTATCAAATATATAGGAGCTCATAAACAGGCCAACTACATGTATCACTTTTCAGGCTTTTAAATAAATTCCTTAAAAAATATATATGTTTTTGTATTTTATTTTGAAAAGAAAACTCTTTTTTTCTTTATATTTATTTAGAATATGTTTGATGTAGAAGATAATAAGAGTATTTTTTTATAGAATAAAAAGTGATAAAATTAAATTAGAAAGAATAGTCTTGAAAACACAATAATACCATATTATAGCAAAACATGATAATTAAAAAAAAAAAAAGATTTAGGTTATTTGATGCTACTAAAAGAAAATAGTGAGCGTGGTGTAACCTAATGTCATCATATTAACTATCAAATGTGGAATTAAGAGTAGAAATACTCATTTTCTTTCTAATTGCTAAACAATCCCTTAACTTTTAGTTTTATTCTTACTTTAAAAATAACGATAACAATCTTACTCTTTTATACATGTTGAAAGATAATATCTTTTATGAAAAACAAACTAATATAAATAAAAAGAATAAAACAAAATTCAGACATACACAGATGGAAGAGATGTGGTGCATTGGTACTCTGCCATGAGAGCAAAAAGCGTGTGACCCACTTGGAGCAGCTGCCTCTGCTGAGCTGGCGATCAACGATCCATGCGCCGGTGCTTCATTTGGGTACCGTGCAGTGTAATTAATTTCATCTTTCATTTAGGTACTGTAAAGGAAAAAAAAAAAGAAAAATATATTGTTACATCAAATTTATTTCTCAAACAACCAATCACTTTGCCGGTGGCTACAGCAGCTTTCAATGGGCTCAGATGTATACGTACAACAGGACAGGTGTCGCTCCATCACCATCACACATCGTTTTGGTTGTCGCACGTGAATTATCAATCATCTTATTATTATTATTATTATTATTATTATCATCATCGATAAAGCAAAGTATTTGGTAATGTACTAGTATGCCAACTTCTTTGCAATAAAATTCAGAAATACCCCTTTTCTAAATTTTGAAATAAAAGATTCAAGTATATGTTTTTTCAATTTCTGTATCTCAAAAATATTTTACATAAATCCTTAAATGGTGTGTTATATTTGTACTATCACCACTATCTTACTCTTTTATTTAAAAAAATATTTCTTGCCTTTAATATATTAGTATATTTTTATATAAACATAGGTAAATTAACATTATTTGTATATTTAACTATTTGTCATAATCTTCTTATTTATTTTTATAAAAATGTAGTTTTTATTTTTATTCTCAGTATTATTTAATCCATGAAAAATACACGTCGCATAAACTAATTATTATTATAAACAACTGAGGGAAATATTTTTTTAATATATTTTATTGATATTATTTAGAATATCCAATTATGATTACATTTGATGCATGAGTACTTAAATACAATTTAATCATTTTTGAATTAAAACCAATAAAATTTGTGGGTAAAAAGAGAGAAAGAAAGAACGGAAGAAAGAGTGTGTTCCGTCCTATTTCCTTTTGCTTCTTTTCAAGGGGTTTTTCAACTTTTCACCCATCTCCTCACTGTCGGCAGATTTTGCCATGGGTGGTCAGTCTTAAGCTTCCCGCTCCTTTCCCCTGCTTAATGGGCCGCAGAGCTGTAAAGTCCCAACGCTAGGTTACGCTTATTGGCGCGCATTTATTATGCTGTCGACTCCCGGTTGTCACGATACACGTGTGGCAAGAGTCGTTGAGAAAATTTTAAAACAAAAACTTAAAAAAAGGGAGTAAAATAGAGGGAGGTCTTCACGCGCATGGCCGCAATGATTGGCAACATATATACTACCAAGCGTCACCCGCACGAGCGTTTCCGTTCCCGTTTTCTTCTTCCATACAGTGTCCTCGTTTGGCCTTTTTTCTTCACAGTTTCTCTCACCAATTATCATCCCCCACGTGTCTCTCAGCTTTAATGGGTCCCGGGTGGGCCTTTTGTTATTAGGTCGTTCCCCATTGGCCGCAATCGTTTATACAGAGAAACGGCATGGATGCTCTGTGAGACGCACTACCTGCACCGAGAAAGGCAACTGGTACTTGGCAAACGGTGACACGTCCAGAGTGGCAATACAGCTTTCTGCCATATTATCCTTAACTAGTTATATATTAGTAAATTGAAGGATTGTATCTTTGTTAAATACACTATTTTGTATACAAGAATTGTAGGCTGGTAGAATAAAAGTTTCACGTGGCTTCCAATAATGTGCACGTGGCTGCTATGATGCAAGGCCGTTCCCATCCTCAGAAGACAAATCAGATTTTGCTTGCTTTAGAAAGCAACGGTGAAGATGGGGGCCGCTCGAGGTTTTGTGATCATCATGGGCCAGCTTAGCTGCAAACGTGGAGTCATTGATTCGAATCATGACGATTAGAATCATTTAAATCTTATATTTATTGGTAATGATGATATATATATATATATATATATATATATATATGTTTGACTACAAGTAACTAGCTAGCCATGTACAACTGGAAGGCTAAGGGCTTGACCAACTTGCAAAATGGGCTAACCAACCAATAAATGCCTCGTTGTTCGTTAAGGGCCGTATCTTGGTCATGGAATAATGCATTGATCACTTTGATTTTATAATTATTAAAAAAATGAAAAAAAAAAAAGGAAGAAGAGATAGTCTATGATGGTACACTAACAAATGTCCAGATGTGAAAGCAGCTCTAATTGGCAATGCTAATTAGCACGAAAATGTGGTATTTCGGTCTGAGTACCACATTTGTAACAATTTACTATATTTTTGAATAATAAAGGTAGCGTATACTATTTGTGATAACTTAGTTATACTCCGTCGCTGTAAAGGTTGCGTGTTTGTATATACTTGTATTCATCATTTTGACTAATTCAAAAAAATATAATTATCTTAATCATATATTCTATGTTAATCTCACTTGCCATGATATTAAGAGACAATTTGATAGACAAATAACAAGAGTCACTTCATCACTATTTTTTTTCCTTCTTGTTCAAAATAGCATTACTCGTTAATTAACCTTTATTTGGGACACAACTTTCAAGCAAGAAATATTTATTTGTATAGTGTCATCTATGATGTGAGGTAGATAGCATATAGCGATATTAGCTATCCAAATTACAGAAAATTAGTATGTCTAAATGGACCAATTAAGATCTGGGTGTTAAAGGTTGGTATGGCTTAAGATTTGAATATTTTAAAAAATTTAATCCTACAAGAAAATTATTTTATTTCTGCCAAAAAAAAAGCTAAATAACAAAATGTCATTTTTAAAAGTGGGCAAACAAGAAGATGAGGTATGATCAATGAGGAAGTGAAATAAGGAATTGCAAAATATATCCTTGTATAATATTAAGTCTCCAAAATAATTTTTTAGGGTTATGAATTTTAGAATTTTGGCTTGAACTTAAAATTCAACATGCCTAATCTGAGAAAGAGTAGAATATAAAGTATTAATTCTTAGTACGTTTCAAATTCTAGACTTTCAAATTGTATTAGATTCCTAATTTTAGTGTTTATGTTGTATTAAGTTTGTTTAATGTTTACTATAAATAATGTGTGAGAATAGATGATTATAAAGGTGCATATTGAAATATTATGAGTGACAGAATATATGACAAGAAGTAAACGATTGAAGGATGATCGCTGTATTATAATTTTTTTGTGTAATTGATTTTTTTCACCCATAGAGTTGTCATGTGATTGCTTGATTTATTCTTTAAATAATTTCAATATGTATTAAAATTGAGTAACTAAGGTCGTAAAACCGAGCAAATTGGTATCAGATTTTGGTGTGATGAAGACTTTTTTTTTATTAAATGTGATTAAAGTGGAGCTGAATTCCTTTTTTTTTTTTTTTTGTGGAGCAGTATAAAGATTGAAAGATTGGCTCAATGGTAGTGGATGTTGTAAGAACAATGTACTTATTCCCTAGGTCATGAGTTTAAAGCTCTACGGAGGCGAAATAAAATCCAAGGGGGGGGGGGGACAATACCTTTGAGTGACCACCTAGCACATAGTGCCTTGAGGGGAGTTCCATAGACCCAGGTTTGGGTCGTCACATATTACAAATTAAAAAAATTGATTAATTATTTATTTAAACATGTTTTGCAAAAATTGATTGCATGTTTGTTCACATATTTCGATAATTGGTTGATTAGTACATCTCAAGGACATAAAGTAAGAGCTCGAATAATTGTTCATATACTACAAGAAGATTAAATATTGATTACTTAATGGAGTTTTTGTCAAGGTGGATATTAATATAATTTGGCTTAAACTCAATAGAATACAAAGTAAAGTCTCTACTCTAGATGAGGTATTAATTGAACAATCACATTAAATTATTTGTACAAATGATTTATTTTTTGTTTAAATTATTTGTACAGATGGAAGTCATGAGTTCATTCAATTCTTGTTAAGATCTACAACGAGGGGAAGGAAGGAAATGTGACACGAAACCTTGTATTAGGATAAAGTATGGAAAAAGTGAAACTCTTAACTTCTTGGCGTCTTGTAAGTGGTTCGAATGTTAGGGACAGTCGATATCCGAACTTAACATGTCTATATTTATTCGTGATGAGATGTGCCCAAGGAGACTACTGGTATTGTTGCCTTCTCCTTAGCCATTTCGCACACTTAGCCAGCCATGTTTTTGCCTTTATAGTTCCAATCTCAACTCCATCTTTTTTTTTTTAGCTTTCGCGCAATGTGTCATTTGATGAGATGAGAACCATTATCACTATTCCGCATGCCATTCCAAAATTGATTTTTTAAGCAACTCTTGATGGTCTTTGCAACCCTTTTTGAAATTATGAACAAAGGAAAGATAGTCGATGGGCATTGAAGCAAGATCAGAATTGGCAACATGAAAGAACTACCCTCAGAGAGAGATCTAAATCTTGTTTTCCAACCATCCATTCTCTGAGTATTTTTGAGAGAATGGGACCCCAAAATGAAAAACATAACAAGTTTCCACCATCCATTTTATTACCTTGCCTTGGCAACATGTCACCATCCACATTTTTGTCGAATATCTAGCTCTTTCTCATATTAACTTGAAGTTCCAAAATATAATTGAACCACCATAACACCGTCAAAGTATCTTCCACATTCTTTTCGTCCCCTCATAAAGAAAAAGTGTATTATCTACAAATTATAAGTAAGATACTTCTACACCATCGCTCCCCATACAAAACCCTTCGATGATGTCCAAAGAACCAACATGGATTAAAATCTTACTAAGCACATCTCCAACAATAATAAAAAGAAATGGAGATATGAGGTTACCTTGTCTTAAACCTCTATTAGCTAACATTAAGCTAATTTATAGATGGCTTCCTATTAATTATAAGAGAGAAAGTAATATCTTTACTCCACTTGAACTGTCTATTGTGAAAGTTTATTAATCATCACAAAATTCAAGAATTTCAAACCACTTATTCATAGGCGTTCAAACCACTCCATGACCATGCCAAATACTATAGTCTTCAACCGCTTTGTTGGTGATCGATATAGAATCTACCACTTGTTAGGCTTTGATAAATGCATATTGATTTTCTTTCATGGTAACCCCGTCAAAGCATCTTCAACAATATAATTGGAAATAAAATTTTAATTTTATATCATCTTTTTTTACAAACATATATATCCTAAGTTAAAATCTTGGAAAGAGTTTTCAAAGATGTATGAATACTGAAAACTCCATCCTTGTCATGAAGAAAAAGCTGGGCCTTAATACTCTAGAACTTTATATCTATATATAATTTTTTTTGGTTAATTATTTACACCACTTTTTGTAAACATTCTAAAATTATTATTATTTATTAACCTTAATAAAGTTTTATTGAAAATAAAGAAAGAAAAAATAAATAAATTTTACAGCTTTATAAGGATTATAATGTTGTCAACTCCTTGAAAAAATATATTTAACTAGTGGCATACATAGGACTATTTTTATTTTTAATAAGCTACCTTCCAAATGGGAAAAGAGTTCTGTTCATGTTATTAAATACAAGACGACCTTTCTTCATTATCTTAATAAATGTTGGCTATTTTATCTTTTTTAATAACTCTCATTAACTTTTTTGTGTGCAATGCTGACATTCAACTAATATATATTTATATTTATATTTATATTTATATTTATACATATAAGGTGTGGAAAAAAATTGAAAATTAGTTGACAAAAAATTACTATCCTCAATAAAAATATTTTCTCCAAAAATTAAAATATTAATGTAATTGTTTTTTTTAAAAAAAAATTGGATTAAGAAAAAGGCTTCATTGCCAACGACCAAGTAATTCTATTATAATTGTACTGTAGATATATGTAAGGTACATGTTTGGAGTACCATCTTAGCTATAATGTCAATTAATTCATTATCTGGATATGCTTTCGTCATTGTCTCCAGGACCCAAAAAAAATAAAAGGAAAAATAAAAATAAATAGACCATCTTGGAAATAAACGCTTAAAAGCACCGCTCGCTCCCTCGAGTTTCCATTCTTCTCATATCGTTTCTTCCTATCAATTTCCTTTCCCCACTACCTGCAGTGTATATAACTATCTCCAAACTTTAGATCTTTTTTTTCGAAATTTCAAAATTTATTTGTGTGAGAACTCTTCATGTCTCAGCTACAAGAACTTGTGCTCTTACTTTCTCCAATAATTTTGGCAATGATCCTCTTATGGGATCTGCTCAGAAGAAAGAAAAAGTCACTTAAACTACCACCAGGACACATGGGTTGGCCTTTTATAGGCGAAACCATGGCTTATTTGAAGCCTTATTCTGCTACAACTATTGGAGAATTCATGGAGCAACACATATCAAAGTAATTATTACCCCAAAATTCATTCAATTTCTTTTAAGTTTTAAAACTTAATTTCTGTTTTCTTTTTGTGTGATTTCAGGTACGGGAAGATCTACAAGTCGAATTTGTTCGGCGAGCCCACGATAGTTTCAGCAGACGCTGGGCTTAATCGATTTATATTACAGAACGAGGGGCGCTTGTTCGAATGCAGTTATCCTAAAAGTATTGGAGGGATTCTTGGGAAATGGTCGATGTTGGTTTTAGTTGGAGACTTGCACAGAGACATGAGAACGATTTCCCTTAACTTCATGAACAATGCAAGGCTTCGAACTCAACTGTTACAAGAGGTTGAGAAGCACACTTTACTGGTTCTAGGATCTTGGAAGGAGAATTCCACATTTTCAGCTCAAGATGAAGCTAAAAAGGTCATATAGTTTCAAAGTAATAGTTAAACAATGTTCCATTTCAAGATTTCCTCTGTTAATTGGCTAGCTTATATCTGTTGTCAACTAACCGAAGAATGCCTAGGCAATTACTGATGGGCAACGAACTAAATTAACTTTTGTAGTTCACTTTTAATCTGATGGCCAAACATATCATGAGCATGGATCCTGGAAAGCCAGAAACTGAGCAACTGAAGAAAGAATACATTACATTCATGAAAGGAGTTGTGTCTGCACCTTTGAATCTTCCTGGTACACCTTATAGAAAGGCTCTGCAGGTATGTTTTATATATATATTTATTTATTTATTTAAATCAATGAAGATAAACCTCACTTGTGGTAATAATTGTATCCAGGTGTGTTTAATGAATCGAGTATATATTTAAGATATTAATCTTTGTTGAGCTTGAACGAAAAAGGGCAGCCTATTTATGATGGTTCTGCCTTTATTTTTTGGTTGTATGGCAGTCTCGATCAACAATTCTCAAATTTATCGAACGAAAAATGGAAGAGAGAATTGGAAAGATGAGCGACAAACACGACCAAGTTGAAGAAGATGATCTCCTTGGATGGGTCTTGAAGCATTCGAATCTTTCGACCGAACAGATACTAGATTTGATACTAAGCTTGCTTTTCGCTGGTCATGAAACTTCCTCAGTGTCGATATCATTAGCCATCTACTTCTTACAAGGTTCCCCAGAAGCTGTTAAAGAATTGAGGGTAATTAGTACTTGGTTATATGAACAAGGTCTATATATAATTTTATATCTCAATTTCCTAGATGAGCTTGATGACGCTAATGAACTTAATTTAAGTGTGCTTCAAACTTATAGGAAGAGCACCTCCAAATAGCTAGAGCCAAGAATCGGGCTGGAGAGACATGGTTGAACTGGGAAGACTACAAGAAAATGGAATTCACTCAATGTGTAGGATCTCTTAATTAATTAAGCTAATTAATCATACGCATCTACATACAAGTGAATGCCTAATTTATTTGCATGTTCTTGCAAGCTAATGATTATTTCTGTTCTTTTTTTTTTTTTTTTTGGCCCTTTCTGTCGTTAAAGGTTGTTAATGAAACACTCCGGTTAGGGAACGTGGTTAGATTTGTACACAGAAAAGCTCTTAAAGATGTTCGTTATGAGGGTAAGACAAGGGGTTATTAGTCATGTTTCCTCGCCGGAGGCTTGCCGATATCTGACGCACTAATGAATTATACCATGTCCTTATCTTGTAGGGTATGACATTCCATGTGGGTGGAAAGTGCTTCCAGTTTTTGCAGCTGTCCATTTGGATCCTTTGGTATACAATAAACCACAGGACTTCAATCCATGGAGATGGCAGGTAAGTCAGTTAAACTTCTTCAATTACTTGCAAAATCCTCTTTAGAAACAGATCTAGATAGGTATATACAAAGTTTTTACTTGGTGGAAAGAACAGAAACTGGTCCAAGCTTGTGCACGATTTAGTGAAAAAGTTTTAGATTGTAAACTTAAAATAAGTCATAACTAAATTTAACTTGAACTCTCGTCTACAGTTTACACATAAGGGTCGGGAACAAAAAGAATGAACATAAAGTAAAAATTAATAAAATGATCTCGAACAATGTTATTTAAACCAATGTGTTTAAACAATCTGGACTGTACATAAACATCAAGCCCACCATGTAACAATTACATCTACTTTAATTGATCACAACCTCTCTCTTTCTTCCTTCTCATTCATTCATGTTCTTTAATTTACTTTATTTTTCTAAAAAAATATTTTGCATCAAATCTTTTTATATATTTATTATTTCTTTAAGTTTATCGAGATGACTGGGGCTCATATGTGGAAAACTAGCATACGCACGTGCAAGAGTGCTTTTCAATGTCATAAAGAAAAGAGGCTAAGCTTCCAAGAACTTTCCCATATATATACAAACAGAGAGAGAGAGAGAGAGAGAGAGAGAGAGAGAGAGAGAGA
>JAJIYU010019466.1:0-10800 GCA_030144865.1 Tinospora cordifolia | reverse complement strand
TGTGTGTGTGTGTGTGTATTTCATATTTTTATTTTTCAGAAAGGTAGAATTATATGTGTGTATAATTTGCTCTACTTACCTTATGTTTGATAATTAATTCAATAATTGTTCCATTATTTGTATAATTACAAAATAATTCGTATACAAATAATATTTGATAGATTGATTAATCTTAAATCAAATGTTAGGTAATCATAATATTTTATTTTCCTCCAATCATTTTAGAATTTCTTTCTCAATTTTATTTCATTAATATCTTCTTTTGTTGACAAAATTATGGGGTATTACAGGGCAAGTGTGCTCATGGTAGGCAAGTGGGACCACTATGGCTTTCTAAAATAAAAGATATGAGTACAATCTTGTTTTCTAACCATGTGTGAACACAAAAGAGGTTTAAATCATATTCTAATTCAAATGGGATGTCCCCTATGTGCTCATGACAACTTTCCTTTCTGGTTTCCTTGCTTGCTCAATGCACAAACATAAAAAGAATACATTCCCATTTTCTTATTTGTTGGACATCAGGCATGGGTGTACAATATCAAATTTGAGGGGACACCATATAATAGTCAAATATGCTCATCTTAGTTCCAAGAAACTATCCAAATAGGCTTTGTAATACCCCAACCCCCATTTTCTTAATTGGACTTAACCATTTAGTCAATGGACTTACCCATTTAGACAATGGACTTAACCAGTTGGCGGGCCAGGCCGGTGTTACTTTACAAGTGACACACACTTGACTTTCCAATCCCAATATCTCATGCCTTAATAAAAAATGTACAAGGCTACATTATAAGAGATAAAAGGAAATTCATACTCTTTATTTAATCATAAAGAAGAGTACATTAAAGACACAAGTGGGCAAACATGCCCCACATAGAAAATTTCAAGATAAAAGGACTCTAAAGGGAGATGTCCCACATTCTTCTTCACAAGTTCAAATTCTTGAAAAATGTTGAAGGAAGAGTGAGTACAAAGCTTAGTGGATCTTAAACAACTATCCTCATATTCAAGACATTAACACATACATATTCCAAACATTTTCAAGCATTAGGGCATTTCAAGCATTTAGATTGTGTAAGTTGTAATTTAGACCAAAAGGGTTTTTCAACCCTTGATGTTCTCAACTAAATGACTCCTTAGAATGAAATATGGCATTTCTTAGTCTATTTCATTAGACTTTGGACTTAGGGATTCTAACCCACCAACCAATCACTTAGGTGTTATAAACCTCATGAACTAATCATAAGAATAGAACACCCATAGTGCTACTCAAACAACTATGATGGTACGTGGTATGTATCACTATTTTTCTCATCTTAGATTTCATGTTCAAGAAATAATAATAATTTTCCTGATAATATAATAAACTGAAAAATAAATTTCAGAATTTAAGAACATATGAAACAACTCATTCATCATTCAAAATCATGCACCAAAACTTGGAACTCATCCCTAAACATGATACTACCATGAATGATCATAAAAATAAGCATGATCTTAAAAATTTATGAATCTGAAACATTGCATGAATAGGAATAGAAAATTGAACGAAACATTAAAAATTTTCAGAAAAAGAAATCAATCGAAATGGACATGCTAATAGCTTAAATATGAAAAAGTTTTAAGAGGGCAACTTCCACCTTAGCTTTAGATGTTTTCCAAAAATCCAGCAGTGTTTCCCCCATGTTTTTGCCACTTTAAGCCTCCATAAAACCACTCTCTAATGATCACTAAAACTCTGAAACTAGAAGCCTTTCCTTAGGCACAAAATGAAACGTCAATAAGAGGAAGAGAAAGAAGAAGAAAAGAACACGTTAGTGGCATTTTCACTTGTTCTTGGAATGAATGATTTGTGAACAATGAAGGGGGGTATTTATAGTTTTTAAACACCCTAAAGGATGTCCACAGGCAGCTCTTTGGTCAGCTACGACAACCACTCTCATTTGGGCAACATTCCAAACACTAAAGGTAGGACATGGTAAGTGTGCATATTTTGGCATGTGTGTATATCTCTTTTGTGGGCCCACTAGTGACCTTGCTAGTCTTTGTTTCTAATTCAATTTCAGAGACTGAAATTCTTCTAGAACCCTTCTAAAAGCGTTTTGGATGTCCCATAGAGAGAGTGAATATTCTCTCATATCTTTCCCTTTTGATCCTTTCGCTTGCTGATCACACATAGGCCAAAAAGGCATGTTTTTCTTCTATTTCCTTTAGACGTCCAGCTAATGGGTTTATGATATCAAAGCATGAGAGAAACCATATCATACTCTAATTTTTTTCGAATCTTGCACAAGGAAACACTCCCTTTGAAGCTAGAATCAAATTTGGGTGTTTTTGGAGAGAATCCCTCAATCTTGGCGCCAAGTGTACATGAGATCGCTACACATGAACTTTCCATCTTAATTTTCCTCATTTAAAGGTGATGGCTAGGATGAAATCAAGAGTATCTTTCTTGTTCTATAATCTTCTAATAAGGATTTTCACGTGTGCAAACTCAGACATACACACATGTGGGCTGGTTTTGGCTTAATTAGCAACGAAATGCACGTGATCACTACATGGTGTACATGGGATCATCATTTTATGGACTTCTATAGGTGACGCCTCTTGTGGGTGTATTGAATCGTCAATGTGGTGTATAAGATAATTTTACATGTCTTCAAATCAGGGAAGACGTTCCCAAGGTGACTGGGTAGGGTGGGGGTGCACAAGATCATGGTGTTCCACCCATGTGACTTGCACATGCTTTGGGTAGCCATGCCTTTATATAAAAAAATTATTATCTCTCTAACCATTAGGAATTTAGGTGTATAACCTATAGTTTTGAAACCACATGATCAAGACACAAATTTTAAGGTATAGTTTGGTTCCCTTAGAAACCTTCCTTATTTAGAGCCCACTAAAGGTACTTTACCCGAATCTTGGCCAATTGTCCTGATTTTTGGATATGTGGTGTGTCTTGTTAGTTTATGACATCCCATGAAATTTTGGGTCATTCTGAATCCTTGAAGTACCCTAAATTCCATTTTTTTCCTAATTTGAACCCCTGAAGGTGTTTTGGCAAAATGAGAGCCCTAACCTTGACCAATTGAGCTAATTTTCGGATATGTTATTCAATTGGTCGATTCAAGTCACTTTGCTTCATTTTAGGTATTTTTGGATTCTTAAAGGTCACTAAATGAGAGTTTTAGAACTTGTCAAATTTAACTTTGAACAAGCTTGGTTTTATTTTGCACCCAAATTTCACTGAATAGACCTTGAATTTCGTTTCATTTGGTACGGAGTTTTCAGGGTATTACAACCTACCCTCCTTACAAAAATTTTGTCCTCGAAATTTGCACATGGTTACATATTTCTATTGAAAAGATGTGGATACTTTGTCTTTATTTCACTTTCTAGCTCCCATGTGGCTTCTTCTACCCTGTAATGTTTTCACAGCACTTTCACCAATAGAATTTCCTTCGTTCTTAGACTATGTACCTTATAGTCAAGGATTTTGACTGTTGTTTCCTTGTAAGTATCATCATCTTGAATAGTTATTTCCTCCCAATGGATGATGCGAGACGGGTCAGGTTCGTACTTTCTCTAGTTTTCTTTTAAGGTCTAAGGCATAAGACCTCAACATATCTTCTAATGTCTGAGTGAATCTCTCAGACTTATTGACCTGATTAGTGGATCTAATTGGCACAAACTTAGCCACGTTAGTGAGACAATCCACAATTACCCATACAGTATTTTCTCCCTAAGTCTTAGGGTAACCTCAGCATTTAATCTAAGGTTAGTATGCTTATCTTATTCAATCTCCTTTATTAGGCTTGGAGCCATTTGTCTTGCCTTTGTTCACCCTCCATCTGATCGCAAAAGATCCAGTGGGCAAGACATATTGTAGGGATAGGCTCATTTTCCATTTAGGGTCATACCCAGCCTAAAGTTTTCAATCTATTTGAAGGTCAAAGTTTCTTTGTCATATCCCATCTCCGTCTCAGTGGATTCGACCACACGGCAGGCCTTGAAGGTTATTACTAACACTTTCTATTCTCATACTTTCTATTTTGAACCTTCAAAATGTACCAACAAGGATTCTTAAGGGAATAAATTTCATTTATTAAAACGATAGGTACAAAACCTTATCAAAGTTTAAAATTCATAAATGCTAACGTATAGCAATTTTAAATAAAGGGCTAATCAAGGTCTCCTAATATTTATTTATTTATTTTACTAGGGTCTCTAGGGTAGGTCTTGATCTTCTTGAAATTCAACAGCAAACACTCTGGCTTGGTTTTGCCCAAGACCCTGATTTTGCCCTTGGTTGGCATTTTGTTGGTTTTGTCTGCCCTGAAAATGAACATTGTAACCTCCTCCCTTAGTATTCTGTAGCTGAGGAGCCAAAGTGAAATTGGGCAAACCTTAGCAAGATGGTCCTTCTTTCTGCACACATAGCGCAGCCCTTGCATCTTGGCTTGTTCTCTAGACTCGTTCTTAGCCTGCCCCTATTTTGTCGAGCCTTACCATTCTTATTATTGTTCTATGACCGGTGATCTTTTTCATTCGCAGGCCCCTTATTCTTTCCTCTCAACCTTTGCTCCACTTGAGTTCTTGCTCTAGGATCAGAGCTCTTTCCAAGACATCCCTATATGTCTTTAAGCCCAAAGTCATAACCACTTTACGGATCTCGATTTTGAAACCCCGAGTCAACCTATTAGCTTTCATCCTCTCCTCCCAGATTAGTTCTTGAGAGAACTTAGGCAGCTCAGTAAATTTCCTATCTTACTCAATCAAGGTGAGATCTCTCTGATTGAGTCTTACAAAGTCTTCCTGTAGCATTCTTAAGGTAGCCTTCGAGAAGAACTTGTCACAGAAGATCTCCTTGAACTCTTTCTAGTTCATCTTTTCAACATCGATGTTTGTTTCATCAAATGTTCGTGCTACCATGACTCTAGATTTGGTTTCCAAGTTCTCGATTCATTCAGTGGCCTAAAGGTTTTTCTTCTAGGTTTTTTCATGCATGGGTACACGATTTGGTTTCGAAGCAAGTAGACATCACAGCATGCTCTTCAACGAATCATAGAGTCAAGCTAGCACAACAAAGTTCCAAGCTTCCAAGTTCAAGTGCCCCATCCCACTCTACCCCTTCCACTTAGATTTTCACCCAGAACAAAGCTGCACCCAAATAATTCTGTGAATTACTCAACAACTATGGTTCTCGAGCCCACTATACCCAACTGCCCCATCTCAGTGAGCATAGAGAAACTCGTTCTTCCACAACTACTGATCATTCACCATATGTGGCCCATCATTCTCCGAGTCCAGGCTTCCTCTATACCCTCGAATTCCTATGCATCCCATACTACATAAAAACCAAAAGATATAGAAGTTTCCCGGTCTCGTGTCTTGATCAAACAATTTTCTATTTTTCACACAATGTTTGTTTCTAGTCATGTCCTAGAGATTTGTGATTTTGATCCATTATACCACGCATGGCTACACCCATTTCTATCTAAGGTTTATTATATGAACCTATGGTTTGATCTAGTTGACTCACAACCTTTGTCTAGTTAGGATACCACCTTTGGCATCTTCAAATTTCTTGCCCTAGTTATCAAACCTACTAATTTTCTTCTATAGAAAGTAAGGGTGTTCTTCAACTCCAACTACTCATATAAGCTAGTGGGACAACCTCCAGATCGAATGGCAAGACCAAAGTCTACTTAGTAACCATGCTTTCTAGGGCGGGATAACCCACCTCCCTTTCAATGTTTAACTTTACTCGGGACAAAGCTTACCCACTATCAGCTCAACTTGTAGTCTTTGTATCCAAACAAAATATTTCAAATATATCTATTTCCTTTTTAAAAATATTTTCTAAAAACGTTTTTCAATTTCAAAATAGAAGGTAGGAGAATAAAAATGACTAACCCTCAACTAGGGGTTTCTAATTCTTGTCAATCAACTCATGGTTGACTTTCAAACTCTAGTCCAAGGCCCCTAAAACATATGCTCTGTAACCACTCTTATAACACCCCCAACCCCCATTTTCTTAATTGGATTTTACCATTTAGTCAATGGACATACCCATTTAGACAATGGACTTAACCAGTTGGCGGGCCAGGCCGGTGTTACTTTACAAGTGACACACACTTGACTTTCCAATCCCAATATCCCATGCTGTAATAAAAAATGTACAAGGCTACATTATAAGAGATAAAAGGAAATCCATACTCTTTATTTAATCATAAAGAAGAGTACATAAAAATAAAAATATCTACAAGGAAAATTAAAGACACAAGTGGGCAAACATACCGTACATAGAAAATTTCAAGATAAAAAGACTCTAAAGGGAGACGTCCCACATTCTTCTTCACAAGTTCAAATTCTTGAAAAATGTTAAAGGAAGAGTGAGCACAAAGCTCAGTGGATCTTAAACAACTATCCTCATATTCAAGACATTAACACATACATATTCCAACCACTTTCAAGCATTAGGGCATTTCAAGCATTTAGATTGTGTAAGTTGTAATTTAGACCAAAAGGGTTTTTCAACCCTTGATGTTCTCAACTAAATGACTCCTTAGAATGAAATATGGCATTTCTTAGTCTATTTCATTAGACTTTGGACTTAGGGATTCTAACCCACCAACCAATCACTTAGGTGTTATAAACCTCATGAACTAATCATAAGAATAGAACACCCATAGTGCTACTCAAACAACTATGATGGTACGTGGTATGTATCACTATTTTTCTCATCTTAGATTTCACATTCAAGAAATAAAAATAATTTTCCTGATCATATAATAAACTGAAAAATAAATTTCAGAATTTAAGAACATATGAAACAACTCATTCATCATTCAAAATCATGCACCAAAACTTGGAACTCATTCCTAAACGTGATACTACCCAGAATGATCATAAAAATAAGCATGATCTTAAACATTTATGAATCTAAAACATTGCTGAATAGGAACAGAAAACTGAAACCAAACATTAAAAATTCTCAGAAAAACAAATCAATTGAAATGGACATGCTAAGAGCTTAAATATGAAAAAGGTTTAAGAGGGCAACTTCCACCTTAGCTTTAGATGTTTTCCAAAAATCCAGCAGTGTTTCCCCCATGTTTTCGTTACTTCAAACCTCCACAAAACCACTCTCTAATGATCACTAAAACTCTGAAACTAGAAGCCCTTCCTTGGGAACAAAATGAAACATCAAGAATAGGAAGAGAAAGAAGAAGAAGAGAGCACGTTAGTGGCGTTTTCACTTGTTCTTGGAATAAATTATTTGTGAACAATGAAGGGGGTAATTATAGTTTTCAAACACACTAAGGGATGTCTACAGGCAGCTCTTTGGGCAGCTATAGCAGCCAATCTCATTTGGGCAACATTCCAAACACTAAAGGTAGGACATGGTAAGTGTGCATATTTTGGCATGTGTGTATATCTCTTTTGTGGGCCTACTAGTGATCTTGCTAGTCTTTGTTTCTAATTCAATTTGAGAGACTAAAATTCTTCTAGAACCCTTCTAAAAGGGTCTTGGACATCCCATAGAGAGAGTGGATATTCTCTCATATCTTTCCCTTTCGACCCCTTTGCTTGCTGATCACACTTAGGCAAAAAAGGCATGTTTTTCTTCTCTTTCCTTTGGACGTCCAGCTAATGGGTTTATGATATCAAAGCATGAGAGACACCATATCATACTCTGATTTTTTTTCAAATCTTGCACAAGGAAACTCTCCCTTTGAAGCTAGAATCAAATTTGGGTGTTTTTGGAGGGAATCCCTCAATCTTTGTGCCATGTGTACATGAGATCACTACATATAAAATTTCAATCTTAATTTTCCTCATTTAAAGGTGAAGGCTAGGATGGGATCAAGAGTATCGTTCTTGTTCTGGAATCTTCTAATAAGGATTGTCACATGTGCAAACTCACACATACACACATCTGGCCCGATTTTGGCTTAATTGGCAACGAAGTGCATGTGATCACTACATGGTGTACATGGGATCATCCTTTTATGGACTTCTATAGGTGATGCCTCTTGTGGGTGTCTTGAATCATCAATGTGGTGTATAAGCTCATTTCACATGTGTTCAAATCAGGGAAGACGTTCCCAAGGTGATTGGGTAGGGTGGGGATGTACAATATCATGGTGTTCCACCTATGTGACTTGCACATGCTTTAGGTGGCCATGCTTTCATAGGTTCACATAAATTAAAAAAAAAATTACTATCTTCCTAACCATTGGGAGTTTAGGTGTATAACCTATAGGTTTAAAACCACATGATCAAGACACAAATTTTAAGGTATAGTTTGGTTCAAGGCATTTTTCCATAGAAACCTTCCCTACTAAGAGTCCACTGAAGGTACTTTACCCGAATCTTGGCCAATTGTCCTGATTTTTGGATATGTGGTATGTCTTGTTAGTTTATGCCATCCCATGAAATTTTGGGTCATTCTGAATCCTTGAAATACCATAAATTCCATTTCTTTCCTAATTTAAACCCTTGAAGGTGTTTTGGCAAAATGAGAGGCCTAATCTTGACCAATTGAGCTAATTTTCAGACATGTTATTCAATTGGCCGGTTCAAATAACTTTACTTCTTTTCAGATGATTTTGGATTCTTAAAGGTCACTAAATGAGAGTTTTAAAACTTGCCAAATTTAGCCTTGAACAAGCTCGGTTTCATTTCGCACCCAAATTTCACTAAATAGACCTTGAATTCCGTTTCATTTGTTATAGAGTTTTTACGGTATTACAAGGCTGCTCACATGTGTGCACACACACAAGTACATGGTTGGGTCGATTTTGACTTAAGTGGGTAGGGGTGTACACAATTAAGTGGGGGTGTATATGAAATCATGTCTCATGGTTTCTAGACCATATAAAACTTCTACTAATGTGGGTGTACTAAATCATTTGCATGGAACATGGGATCATTTTACAAGGATTCAAATAATGGACACGTCCCATGGAGCTTTGGGTAGGGTAAGGTGCACATGATCATGGTGTTCCACACATGTGACTTGCACATGTTATGGTTGTCATGACTTCATGGGTTCACAAAAATTAAATAAAAATTAATATTTCCTTATTTACATGGAATTATGATTTATATCCCATAGTTTTGGAATCACATGAACCTAATGCACATTTTAAGGTAAAGTTTGGCCCTAGATGATTTTTCTTAAAGAACTTTCCTTATTTAAGACCCACTAAGGTCACTAGGCAAATGAAAATCCTAATCATGGCCAATTTTTCTGCTTTTTGGATATTTCATTTATGTTGTTAGTTCATGTCATTTCATTTCGTTTCGAGTCATTTTGATCTCCCAAAGTACCCTAAATGACAATTTTTTCTAATTTGGACCCCCTGAAGGGCGTTTGGCAAATGAAAACCCTAACCTTGACCAATTGTTCTAATTTTTTGATATGTTATCCCATTAGTTGGTTCGTGTCACCATACTTCATTTCAAGTTGTTTTCGGTCCCTAAAGGTCACAAAATGAGAGTTTTTGAACTTGCTAAATTTAGCCTTGAAATGAACTCGAGTTCATTTGGCATCCAAATTCCATTGAATTAATGATAAATTTCATTTGTTTGAGTACATAGAATTCAAGGTATTACAGCTAATGGTCGGGAGCAAAATATTTTTCATCTAAGACTTTTTAGATGTGCAGTATATGTTCCAATTACTCCACCACAACTCACTAAGATGGGTCCTAAAATGAGGTTAGATATATATGTTGGATATGATTTTTCATCGATATTTAAGTATCTTGAACCAGTGACTAAAGATATTTTTATAGCACAGTTTGTTGATAGTCATTTTGATAAGACATTTTTTCCAATATTAGGGGGAGAATCTTCATCATTTTTCTAATTTGATCCTTGAATAAAACAACGTGAGCAAGAAGTTTAAAGGATAACTCATTTGCAAAATATTGCAAGTAGATTGTCAAATGCATTTACTAACCTTAAAAGAATGACTAAATCACATCTACTAGCAGTTAATGCTCCAACTCATATTGAAGTCCCTGAAAGGAAAACTTGCTACAAATGAATCTAAGGCACGCCTAAAGTGTGGTAGACTAATTGGTTCCAAAGATAAAAATCCTTAAAAAAGAAAAAGGAACAATGGCATAACTAATAATGAAACCCCATACAAGGTACATGTGCTTAAAAATAATAAAGAAATCTCAATTAGTTATTTTACCAAAAGGGACAAGACAGAACCACAAAGAAGGGATTATTGATAATATATTTGTATATAAAGTAGCACTTGATGTTTTGAATGGTAGCGAGGATCTTGAACCAAAATATCACACCCCAACCCTCGGACCGGACGTCGTGTCTGTCAATATGTGGCCCTACCGTCGGGCGTCACGCGGCTCCAAGCTCGGCACGTGGTCCGCTGAGGCCCCGGGCGTGCGGCACATTTCAGATCAAATCTTTCCAAATCAATGAACACTGTTTAGCAATACCATATCTAAAAATCATCAGTTTATCAGTCAAGATAAAACAGTGTTCAAAATGGTAAAAACAGTCCTGTATATACATATTCCAAAAATATATGATAGATGGCCCTCTGGCCCAAGTTCAAACATACATTGTAAAAACTATACAAAAACAGAGAGATAGTTTAACAAAAATATCACTCTCTCTCTCTCTACAAGTCCTCCAATTTCTGGTCTGCATCCTCACTGAGCGTTGGGCTCATGAGTACCTGTAAAATAAAAATGGGGTGAGCTCGAAAGCCCAGTGGATCTCCCCTACACATCAATAGCATTATACAAA
>JAJIYU010019465.1:0-10799 GCA_030144865.1 Tinospora cordifolia | reverse complement strand
ATTTAATTATCAAATTAAGGTTTTATTTGTTTAATTTTCACTATAACTCTAATTTATTTTATTTCTCATGTGCCGACCCACCATTTGCACCCAAAATTTTTTAAAATCTTTGAAATTAATTTATTTGACTTATTTTATTTATTTTAAATTATTTGACAAAATTCTGGGATATTACATTCACCATCATCAAAATTCTTTACTATTCTCAATTTTCATCATTTATATTCCTTTTTCCAAAAAATTGCATTTTTCTCCCAAAAATCCAGTAATCACCCAAAAAAAAAATATATTTTCTCTCAAAAATTATATTTTTATTATAATTAATGTATTAACTTCTCAAAATTGTATTCCTCAATTATTTTGTTTTTCTTCAATAAATGATTAAAAATTTAGAGAAAATTAGAAAAACTCGTGTATTTTCATTAAAATTTCAAAAAAATACATGAAAATGCATACATCGAACCCATTAATTTGAGTGTGAAAAATATGGGTCATCACAACCTCCCCTCCTTATAAGAAATTTCATCTTAGAAATTTACAATGATGTAGAGAATACACGTTAAGGAGCAACACTCATCAACTCAGGGTAGTATTGGATCATAAAATTCCCACTCTCCCATGTATTCTGCTCAGGACCATGGAGCTGCTAGTGCACTCGTACCATTGGTATCTCCTTGTTGTACAACTTCTTCACAGTTCGATTAATGATGGCTATAGGCATCTCATCGTAAATGCAGTCCTCTCGCGACTCAATATGCCTCCAATCGATAATATGCAAGGGATCGAGGTGATATTTCCTCATCATAGAAACATGGAATATATTATACACACCCAATAGCTATGGCAGTAATGCTAGCCGATAACCATGAGGCCAATCTCTCAAGGATCTCAAAAGGCTTAATACATCTCGGTGCGAGCTTCCCTAAAATCCCAAAGCATGTTTGCCCCTTGCGAGGCGAAATACGGAGGAGGACATGGTCACCGACATCAAACTCAAGGACGCTTCTTCAATTATTGGTATAACTATTTTGGTTGTCTTCAACTGTAGTCATATTCTATGGAATCCTTTGTATCTTCTCATTTTCTCTTATATGAAGGCGGGGCCCAAGATTGCTCTATAACTAGTATCGACCCAACAGGCAAGGAATCTACATGGTTGACCATATAACACCTCAAATGATGCCATCCCAATGCTCGACTGGTAGCTGTTATTATAAGCAAACTAGCACAAAGTTAAATGATCCTCCCAACTACCATCAAAATCTAAAATACAAGATCACAACATATCCTCTAAGATTTGCATTACTCGCTTAGATTGACCATCAGTATGCAGATGGAATGTTGTGCTAAGGTTCACCTTCGTCTCCAACTGAGCCTGTAGTGCCTGCCAAAAGCAGGATGTGAATGTAATACCCTAAGCTTTTTGTACTCAATTAAATGGAATTTATAATTTATTTAGTAAAATTTGGGTGGAAAATGAAACCGAGCTCATTTTGGGGCTAAATTTGGCAGGTTTCTAGAGGTTTCATTTGGTGACCCTTAGGGACCCAAAACAACCTGAAATGAAGTAAGATAAAATGAACCAACTAATTGGACAACATATCCAAAAATTAGAATAATTGGTCAAGCTTGGGGTTTTCATTTGTCAAACACCCTTTAGGGGGTCCAAATTAGAAAGAATTGACATTTAGTGTACTTCGGGGGATCGAAATGACCTAAAACGAAATGAAATGACATGAACTAACAAAATGAATGACATATCCAAAAATTAGAACAATTGGCCAAGATTTGAATTTTCATTTGCCTAGTGACCTTAATGGGTCTTAAATAAGGAAAGTTTTTGAGGAAAAATCACCTTGGGCCAAACCATACCTTAAAATGTACATTAGGTTCACGTGATTCCAAAACTATAAGTTATAAATCATAATTCCATGTAAATAAAGAGATATTAATTTTTATTTGATTTTTCTGAAGCCATGAAGTCATGACCACCCCTAACATGTGCAAGTCACATGGGTGGAACACCATGATCATGTGCACCCTACCCTACCTTAAGCTCCATGGGACATGCAATAGTTATGGGAAAACATCTCAAATACATGGTGCTCAAAACTGTATTAGGCTAGGGTTCAAATCATTAAATCCAACCCTAAGGTTATCGCTCAAGCGGGTCTTGAGTCAGGCGTACCAACCACTCGAGGGGGTCATAAGCTAACCATATTCCTTGAATACCCTAATTTTGCACTTGGTTCTTGAGCGCCGTACTCGAACACGTTTGAGGTTAGGCACACTGATTATATGCCTAACCCCGACGCTCGACCCTCGAGCTTATGGTCTCATTATCCTTGTATATCTATACATTTCAAATCAATCTAATGTATCTCAATATCATAAACCATTTAAACCATGTCATTTCACACAAGTTTTATGTAAGGCACACAAGTTATGGAAAACACCTGAATCAAACTACTCACCTTAGGTCCCATGCGCCAATGTCCCATCAAAAATTGGCCCTATCCCATGGTGTACACTCGAATCTGCATTGTTTAAACTTAATTTCTATTTTCTTTAGAATGTGACTTAATACCTTGTTCTACTGTCCCTAATCAGTCTCGATCGAACCAAATTTGATTCGATCAATCGATCAAAATTGGTCAATTGGTTAAACCCAAAAAAAATTTGTCAACATGATCAATCTTGGTCACCTTTGGTCAATTTTGATCAAATTGAGTCAAATTAGGTCAAAATTGGCCCAACTAGGCCAAAATCCTCAAATTCTAATACTTAGCCCAAATTCAAGCTTTTTGCTCTCTTAATGCAGTAAATTTGTTGATTTTTTTTTGTGATCAATCCGTATGTTGCATTTGCTCGAAAATTTTTAAATTTCATCTATACCTCCTAAATATTCACCAAAATGATTTTTGGACATAATTTTCTTTGGTTTCTAAGTGTGGTAATAGGAATTGTGAAATCTTATTTCCTATGTGACAGGTAGTCAGTTGGTGCATCCATTGACCCCCTTACCCAATTTAGATTTGGACAAAATTTGGCATACATATTCTTGACATATCCAGAGACCACTCCACCAAATATTAGCTGAAAATACCCATTTTTGGTCCGTCAATTGGTCTCCTACATTCTCTATTATGTAACAGATTTTACAATGTTCAAGTTTCTTATGGGTTCTCGAGTGCCTATCTCTATTACCCCATTGATTTGAGATACTATCCCATGTGTTTTGTAAAGCTTAGATCGCAAAACATTTACATTCTAAGCATCATTCAAATCAATGGGCAAACAGAGCCATGATCACTGTCAAATACACCCTACCACTTAACACATATCAACAATCCAAAATATTTTCTAAGTACCAAATCCTTGCATGTAACTAGGCATCTTGCCATGGACACAAAACTATAAATATAGAGGCTTAGGGGTTGGGGTTTATACCTCTTTGTAGCCTTAGATGTCCGGTTTAAAACATTACAAATCGCAGTCTAAACGGATGTCCCTAGCCACTTCAAAAGCTTCCTTAAAAATGTTTCCAAGAACTATCTTTTGCTTGAAGTGTCGTAATAGTTGATCAAAAAGTAAACTTAACAAAGAACAAGACGTGGGGTTTTACCTCAAGAATGAACCTTGAATGGGTTAGAAACAGCTCCTTGAAGATTATTTCAACCTAGTTTCCCAGCAGTTTCAGTCTGCAACAGTGTCCACCAACACATTTTCGCGATCTCAAATGGATGGTAGATTCACCCAATGGCTTGTGCAACGTTGTCAAGGAGATTGAGTGCTTTCCAACGAGTCCAAGATCACAAAAAATCAATATGGGAGGAGGGAAAACAGATTGTGGAAGATGGGTTGTAGAAATAGAAATGAGAATTTGCTCATGAACTGAGTTTTGTTGCATGGTTGAGGTGTCCTTGCATTGCAAAAGGGAGTGCCACGTGGCTCATGAGTTTCCATGCAAAGTGCCTTGTTGTCCCCATCTATGGGTTGAGTGAAGAAGTTGATTAGATTAGCAAAACTATGGCTCAAAACCATGAATTAGCTAGTTTTCTCGCTGAAAAAACATTGGAAAAATGTTGGAATTTTGATAAAAATGAAGGACAAGATAGTTGGGGCCTATGGGCTGGTCCATGCGTTCGGTCCGAAATCGGCTTGCGAGCCTAGCCCATTGGTGGGGGCTTGGGCCCATGTTGGAGGCCCGAATCTGCACAGGTCGATTCAAGCCGTGTACATTTTCTTTCATTCATTCACATAAATATACATACATAGATATAATTATAATAAAGATAAAGAAAAAATGAATAAAAAAAATATATATATATATATATATATATATATATATATATATATATATATATATATATATATATATAAGGTAGGCCGATTCGGGTCATGCATATTCTCTTTCATTCATTCACATAAATATACATACATATAATTATCATAAAGATAAAGAAAAAATGAATTAAATACATACATACATACATACATACATACATACATACATACATATATATATATATATATACACGTATGTATGTATGTATGTACGTATGTATGTATGTATGTATATATGTATGTATTTAATTCATTTTTTCTTTATCTTTATTATAATTATTTGATTCACCCACTTAGGTATTTCACCAATTTTCATAAAAATTCTTTACTATTTTTTCAATTTTCATCATTTATACACCTTTTTTCAAAAATTAGCATTTTCTCTCAAAAATCCAATAATCACCCAGAAAAAATCATATTTTCTCCCAAAAATTATATTTTCACTATGATTAATGCATTCTCTTCTCAAAATTGTATTTCTCAATTATTCTAATTTTGTTCAATAAATGATTAAACATTTAGAGAAAATTAAAAAAAATTCATGTCTTTTCATTAAAATTTTAGAAAAATAAATTTGTGTGTGAAAAATATGGGTCGTTACAATATACATGGGACATACTCGTGAGATAAGTGAATACAATTTGTTTGATATGTTATTTTGATGGAAAATAGTGATATAATGAGCAAGCCCACATTTTTAATTCAAATTTTAAATCTAAAACATGAATTCAAAATACTTCCAAAATAATAGGCGTCGGGACCCCTTCCCTAGGAAGAAGGACGAACCGACTGGCACAGTGTTCTGGCAAACCCATTCCCAAACTGAGCTTGCCCAAAACACTGTTAAGCCTCTTCGCCACACCATATATATAACACTATTAGAGTAATCTTATTAAATGCGGAAACAACTAGAACAAATAAGTAAAGTAGAAATTTTTTTTTATATAAAAGTTAATTATATATACATTGTCCTAAATGTAGCAGTAGCAGAATGCTTAAGTCAAAATGTCTATAATATTTTCTTCACTTCCTATACATTATACTAACTCTCAAAACAGTAAACCATGTGAGGAAACCTACCAAAGTAAATGAGGTGCGCTTCACGCAATGACCACCTTCTTCCCCTTATCCGCAGAAGAAGAACTTGAAATGTTAGAGTAGTGAGCCAATTTTGTCCACAGCGGCTCAATGAGTAATGTAACCTAATCTATTAGTTAGAATAATAATTCTAGAAAAGCAATGTTATGTAAGAATGCACAATAATAATAATGCAAATGAATGCAACAGTTAATGTGTGTTAAATCCACTATGCAGTTGTGCACCTTCCATTTTGAAACCAGTTTTAATGCAGAAAACACATAAATCCACTCAAGCGGGAGAAACTCGATGGTTAGGTATATAGGTGACGACCCTAAACTAGGCTCACAGAACCCCCTTCAGGGCGCTCTGTGCTAGGTGGTCACTAAATAATCTAGGGGAGCCTCAATTGATAGACCTGGCCCGACCGCACCCCCGGATGCGACAGCCACTCGTCCTCAATGCTCTACCACATTCAATACCCTAACCCGCACCTGGACCTCGATATTTGGTGCACATTTTCATTTAAGTCACATTTAAATATTGCAAATGCATTTCAATATGTAAGAACATTTCATTTATGATAGAATAACAAGTTAAGTGATAAATTAGAAAACACTACTCACAAGGATGCTCAGCTCCCGGTGCTCCTCTAGTGACCAGTTGCGTCCCACTGATATTTGATCGTACGTGATCAACTTACTTTCTTAACATCTACACAAAACTTGGCTCATATTCTAACTTTGCGATCTTTGGTCAATCAAAGGATTGACTTGGTCAACTATAGTTAACTCTATCTAAACCTAACCCTCGCCGACTTGTCAAATCAATAAGGTCAACGTGGTTAACAAGGTCAATTAAGCTTTTAATATTGACTCTAAATACTAAAATATGTATTGTTAACATGTGTCCCACCTTTGGTACCAGCCACTTTTATAAATTTGGCGGGTCAATACATAAATATTATTTCCTATGTTATATATTTTCTTAATAAGTATTTTATAATGTTATACATTATTATATACCATTTTTTCTATTATTTATCATTATTTTTACCGTATATACATTTTTTTTATCTTTATTAATTAATCCTCAAATCGCATAAACGTGAATTTAATATGTCCATTGACCTCCCAAAATCTTAATTTTAGTGTCATTAAGTTCAGAGTTTTATTTTGGACATTTTAGTACCCACCGATTAAAATTCAAATATTAATGGGTATACCCCTATGCATCGACTTTCAACTACCATATAATTTTCTATGGTCCACGAGGGTACAAATAATCTATATATTTGCATTCTACTCGTAAATCTGAACACAATGATATATATATATATTGTATAGTTTCATTTCTAAAGAAAATATGCCCTAATTTTGGATCGCGCATTAAATTAATACATTTATTCAAACTATATTATAAAATTGAAATTCACTACTTGTATAATAATTCAGAATTGAAAAGGAGGTAAAAAAATTATTTACTCGAAATGTCGGATTTCCAAAGTGCGCGACTTCTTTTTCTTTCCTTTTTTCTTCCTTTTTCTTTTCTTTTCTTTTTCTTTTCTCCTTTTTCTTTTCTTTTTTCTTTTTTTTCTTCTTTTTTTTTTCTCTCCTTTCTTTCTTTGATTCTCGGATAGAAGATGTTGTGAGGATGAGATGAGCTAAATGGAATGAGATGGAGGGGTATTTATAGTGATGGTGTGGGGAGTGAGTCACCATACCATTAAATGCTCAAGATAATGATCATCCTTATCTTGTGACTCATCAAGGCCATTATCTTCTTTAATTTGATTTTTATTATTAGTATTTTTCTTCATTATCTTGATCCAAGTCATGTGATAATGATTAAATTAACTAATTTTTTTTCTTAATTATCCATCCAAATCATCATTTATCTCTTGAATTTATATTTTCATTAATTATTTTGATTTATCCATCACTTCAATTATCAAGCAACATATATTTATATATATAATTTCATTTTCCAACTAAGCACACACACACACACACACACACACACACATATACTTTTCCATTTAATTTAAATACACCCCTCTATATATATATTCTTGCATATTAATACATATATGTATACATATGTAAATGCAATACTTAATTTATTACATAAATTTATTTTAATCATTTTTTTAACTCCAATAAATAATTATTATCATTATTTATTTATTCTAATTTCTCAAGTAATACACTTATTACTTAATACTTTTACCAAAAATCATGTATTACCATTTAATACACATATTGATTAATATCATTGCCAAAAATTTCGTATTTCTGTATAATCATGTATTTCTCATTTATAATTCATTAATTTATATAGAAAAATACATATCGAACCTGTCAACTGAATGTCCAAAAAATAGGGGTCGTTACAATCTCCCCTCGTTAGAACAAATTTTGTCCTCAAAATTTACTACAATAATAAAAATCAAGAAGCGACTCTCATAATTTTAGAGAAATGACTGGTCATGTAGTCCTCTCGCTCCCATGTGTCCTGCTCAACACCATGAAACTGCCAATGTACACGTACCATCGGTATCTCCTTGTTGCGCAGTTTCTTCACAGTCCGATCAATGATAGCTACCGGAGTCTCATCATATGAACAATCCTTTCGCAACTCAACATGTCTCCAATCAATCATGTGGAAGGGATCAGGGTAGTACTTCCTTAACATCGAAACATGAAATATACTATGTACTCCTGCTAGCTGAGGCAGCAATGCCAATCGGTAAGCCACCGGACCTATCTTCTCGAGGATCTCGAAACGTCCAATGTATCTCGGAACGAGTTTCCCTAAAACACCAAAATGAGTCTCCCCTTCCGAGGAGAAATCCGAAGTAGTACATGATCACCAACATCAAACTTAAGGATCTTTCTCCGGTTATCCGCATAACTCTTCTGTCAATCCTGAGTTGCCTTCATGTTTTGACGGATCTGTTGGATTTTCTCGGTCTGCTCCAGTATAAAAGTAGGGCCCAAAACTGCTATATCACCAACCTCGGCCCAACAAGCTGGCGATCGACAAGGTCGACCATATAATGCCTCGAATGGTGCCATGTCGATACTCGCCTGGTAGCTATTATTACAAACAAACTCACATAATGCTAAATGATCCTCCCAGCTACCACCAAAATCAAGAACACATACACGGAGCATATCCTCTAGAGTTTGGATCACTCTCTCTTACTGACCATCAGTCTGTGGATGGAAAGTTGTGCTCAAGTTTACTCTAGTCCCTAATTGTCTCTGCAAGCTCTGCCAAAAATGGGACGTAAATTGAACATCTCTATCAGACACAATGGACACTGGGACCCCATGTAATCTCACAATCTCTCGGATATATAATCAACTCAACCTCTCAACCGAATCTCTAGTATGAATCGGGAGAAAATGAGCAAACTTAGTTAGTCTGTCAATAATAACCCAAATAGTATCGTGTTTCTGTTGAGTTCGGGGTAATCCCATCACAAAATTCATAGTAATGTGCTCCCATTTCCACTCAGGAATAGCCAAGGGCTGTAATAAACCACCGGGTCTCTGGTGCTCAGCCTTAATCTGCTGGCACGTGTCACATCTTTGCACAAAGACTGCAATATCCCGCTTCATCCCCGGCCACCAATTAGTACGTCGAGCATCATCATACATCTTATTGGTGCTTGGATGAATGGTATAACTTGAGCGGTGCAGCTCTGCTAATACTCCCTGTCTTAGGTGAAGGTCATCTGGTACCCACAATCGTCCCCTAAACCTCAGTGCACCATCACTGTCAATCAACCACTCCATACGAGAAGTGTCATCTGCCCACTCCCGGTATATCACATAATCAACGTCATGAGGCTGTACCTCCATGATCTCAGTAAGCAGCACCGGTTGGGCTCTCATCTGTGTACTGACTCTGGTCTCGGTCGAAGTCTCGTGGATTCTCATCACTGTCACATAATCAATCTTCCTCCACTCCTTAGACATATGTTTAGCCACACAAGCTCTCTCGACCCGTACTCTACTCAATGCGTCAGCCACTACATTGGCTTTCCCGAGATGATACTCAATGGTAAAGTCGTAATCCTTAAGAAGCTCCATCCATCCCCTCTGCCTCATATTCAAATCTCTCTGAGAAAACAAGTACTTGAGGCTCTTGTGATCTGAATAAAGTGTAAAACGCTCACCATATAGATAGTATCGCCAAATCTTGAGCGCAAACACCACTGCTGCCAGCTCTAAATCATGGACGGGGAAATTTTTTTCATGTACCTTCAACAGTCGTGAGGAATAAGAAATCACCCGGTCTCCCTGCATCAACACACACCCAAGTCCTGTCCCACATGCATCTGTATAGATCACCAACTCACGGCTGGGTTCAGGTAACACATGTACTGGTGCAGATGTCAAATGACGCTTCAGCTCAAGAAAGGCCTCCTCACACTTATCTGTCCATATGAATGGCACGTCTTTCTGGGTAAGTTTTGTCATAGGTGCAGCAATCCTTGAAAAATTTTGCACAAATCTACGATAATAACCTGCCAAACCCAGAAAGCTACGGATCTCCGTCATTGTGGTAGGTCTCGACCAATTAATAATAGTCTCGACCTTCGCCGGATCAACAGAAATACCATCGGCTGTAATACCCTGAAAGTCTATGAGACGTCCACATCGCTAGTGAACGGCAAAAGTGGAACAACAAACTTAGTAAAAGACTAAAAATGGCCAAAATGTCCGAAAATCATGTACTATAAATATAAATAAGTGTAAGAGTGAAACCAATCTGAGAAGCATGAGAAATGGCGAAAAAAGACACTGAACACCAGAAATTTCATTCTGGTGACCGCGGTCATTGCATGAGAAACCCTGAAAACGAAGGAAAACACATCATTCTGGTGACCGCGGTCGGTCATACAGTGACCGCGGTCATCGCGATAGAAACCCAAAAACAATCAGGGAAATGCCCACTGGTGACCGCGGTCCGTATCTGGGTGACTACGGTCATCACGCAAAAAACCCAGAAAGGAACAAAGCACACTGGATTGTCCACTGCGGTAATCACACAGTGACCGCGGTTATTGCACAGTGATCGCGGTCATGCTACCATGACCACGGTCATTCGTCAATTTCTATATAAACGAACATGCGCAGAAAACCCTAGATCTCGATTTTTCTGCCACAAATCACTTATTTCTTCTTCTAGCTTTCACCTAACTTGTTTGTTTCATTTTTTAAGTGTTCTATTGGGTTATAAGGCTGGTTTGATGTAATACCCCAAAATTTTGTCAAATAATTAAAGATAAATAAGTTTGAGAAAAATAAATAAAATAAGTTAAATAAATTAATTTTGGGTGCAAATGGTGGGTTGACACATGA